>JAVSBS010016650.1:50822-53322 GCA_033124195.1 Coracias cyanogaster
GATCTTTACTAAAATGGTAGCTTTTACCATCACGTAGTTACAGCTTTAGGTGTCTGGTTAACTTTTTTTTCTTTTTTCTTTTAATTGTTGTACCAAATCAATTGCCTGTCTCAAGTTCCCAAATCAGAATTCCTTGTACTTATTTGAAAACCTTTCTAATTTCTTCCTGCTTTGGGGATAATACTCTTTTTTTCTCAGTGCTTTCCCTAACTGCTTCCACATTACAGAAGTGTTGACTTATATTCAGTATCAAGAATTGCTTGGTTTATTGTTAATTTTTATACTTCTTTTCAGATTCATAATACAGTAGAGAGAATGAAGAGGCACATGTTTTACTTATAAAGTTCTTTTTTTCAATCTGCTGTTGAAGCATGTAGTCATTTAGCCTTAATCTTGTGCTCTGAAATTTCTTTGCCATTCTTTCAGTAAACTAACTGAGGGTCCAGCCTCAAAAAGACACATGCGAAGCAATTGTGCTTGACCTGAAACTTGCAGCTACGTGGAGCTACAGCTTTTCAGTAGGTGCCAGTTTACTCAGATTCATCTGCAGGATCATAACCTGAGTTTGACATATTTGAATCCTCTATAACCTCATCACTTACTTTTGTTACGTTCTTACAAAACATTTTAAACAACCTGATTTATTATATGTCAACTTCTGTCACACCACTGTTAACTTTTGCAGTGAGGAAATGGACATGTATTTCTGCTTCTTTTCAGAGTCTAATCCTTGACAGGGCTTTGAGATTTTTCTTTCTTTGTGTGTGTGTGACTAGTTTGTTTCCTTAACTGCTACTAACGAATTTTAACAAAGACTTTAAAAAAAAAACTATCTTTTTTTTTCTTCTCCCTTCTTACAGCATGTCCAAAAATTGTGAGAGATTAGTGATGTTCAACTTCCCCTTATGCAGTGGTATTGGTCATTCCTTAGTGTATCACAGTCACTTAAGTGCTTGTTAGAGTGATCATTAAAAACATAATGTACTGGATATAGACTTTATTGTATAATTCCCTAATCACTGCTAACTTGTCTAAGCATATAATTGGCACTAATATTTACCCCCTTCCAAGTTTTGTCTACTGTTTGCTGGTGTGTAACTTCTCAAAGTAAGTGGATAGCATAAATGAAAGATTAAGTCTTTGCCTCAAGATGCTTATTTTCCTATTAATTGAAAATCATTACACTTTAGTAAAAATCATGTCCAGCATATGCCAATAGTGATGTGTGGATGCGGAAGAATTGCTATTGGCTTTGTATTTTGAGTGCCTTTTGTTTGTTATGTTTGAGTAACATGTTAGTTTAGAAACTCTGGTAGAATATTTTAAGTTTCTTCGTAAATTTATGAATTTTATAACAAGTGGCTTTGCCAAAAACTGAGCTTTCCACTTCATCATCTAGTGAATGGGATGGTAGTGCTGACTCTCACTGTTGTTTAGCAGGCAACCTGTGAACTCTAGTCTGCTGCTAGAATTTTGGGGTGTGATAGAAAGGAAAGTTTTGTTCAGTAAAAGGGAACTGGTTGCTGTGAAGTTACTGATCAGTTTTCTCATTCCTAGCCCAATGTTGGCTGGCAGATAAAACTTTTTAACCTGGGAGAATATCCCTTTACAACCACTTGATGATAGCATCACAAATAGGATCAAAGAAACTGTGGAACTGGAACAATATATTATTTCAAAATTGTTTGCACATATTTAGAATAGCAGTTTCTGGAAACCTAAATGATAAAAAGTAAAAGGTAATTTTTTTTTAATACCAAATTTAAAAGACTCAATAAATTTTACAAAATATAAGAATATTATATGCATTTCTGCCTATGGATAACAGTAGTTTCATTCCATTTAATCCATTTTCTCTAACTATATGAGTTTTTTCTTTATACCTTACCTAACTACCTTAGGCATTCTGAGGCCTTCTTCTAGCTTTAGCAGACTTTCAAAAAAAAATTATTACTTTCTGCAAAAAGTAATGCATTTATTTAGGAAAAGTTAAATCACCAATAATAAGAGTTTAAGCAGTATTAGTTTGTACATATGAAAAAATAAAGAACTAGTGAGTAGAATCTGAAACTTGACAGTCATTAAACATGAATTTAATATCAAATTGCCGTCAGTATGTCAAAATTGTTTATCAGCCCTTCCACTTCAATTTCCAGCATTTCAGGATGTCCTTAGGTTTTTTTTTTAGTATTTCCAACATCCCTGTATTTTGATTGAATACTGTATCATTCTCAGTTGCAGTGATAAGGACTTTGCCATTGTTTGCACACTGAGTTTTGCTCTGTAGCCTTATGTTATGCAGGGACAGAATGTGTGTCAGAAATATTTTAATAGATCATGCATTAGCACCAGAGCTGACTTGGTGAATAAGCAAATCACAGTATCCAGTTATGGTTAGTTCTACAATGTTGTGAACTGTCAAATGATTTGATATGAAAAGCAGCCTTCAGAATGTAAATAAAAACTATAGAGTAAATGCTTATCTGATAACATCTCTACT
>JAVSBS010016650.1:58322-78065 GCA_033124195.1 Coracias cyanogaster
TTATGTTTGTAGTTGATGGCTGGATGATATTCAAAATTATCGGCATCATCAGTGTTTTATTTCTAAAAGCGTCTCTGTCCTCCTGCTAAGTGGATAATTAAGCTAACAGGTTTTTTTGATGTTTTTATTCTTTATTTCTCTAGCCTCCAAAACTCTTATAAATAGTATGCTACGGGACCCTTCTCAGATTCCAGATGGAGTTCTAGCAAATCAAGTCTATCAGGTATTAATCACAGTTGTAATTTTTTTCTTTTTTTTTTTTTTCCTTTTCCTGTGGCAGTGCTGCTATCTGCCTAGCAGAGTAAAAGATTTTAAACCTCATTTAATTACTGTCATCGTAAACTATCAGTGAGGTCAGGGTGCACCATAAATGGCAATGCAATATTTGTGAGGGGAGCATTTCACTTTTTAATAGATTGCTTTTATAGTGAATAAAAACATGCAGGTTTTGTTTTCTGTGATTAAATCTGAACAGCATCTGATAGCCTTTTTGAAGAAAAGTAATTACTGTTTTTAAGATACTGTTTAACTGTAATGGTTTTGTAGTTGCCCATCACTATACTACTTTTCTTATTTGTCTGCAGTGTACTGTGAATGACTGTTGTTATGGACCACTGGTGGACTGCATCAAACAGTATCCTTTCCCATAAAATTTTAGGTGCACAATTGACGAGCTTAGACTATGTGGAAAAGACGTGTCTAGCTTTAACCTGACATAAAGTTCTGCTTCACAACACACGTTTCATACTCTTCTGTTTTACATTCAATCAGCTTGAGGGTCACTGCAGAGCTTTCTTTTATACTGTTAAACAAAAATCAGATGGACCATGGGAAGTTGTCAGTTTGGTGGCTGCACGTTCATATGCCTGATTGAACCTCTTTGGTTTTGATTAGTTGAAATGCATGTCTGGTTTTCTGTTAAGACTAGTTGACCATGCTTTGAGCAGTGGAGTTGGACTAGATGATCTCTGGAGATACCTTCCAATCTAAACTATTCTGTGATTAAATGAATAAGTTGCACAGATACTGTTCAACATTATGACATGGCTGTGTTATGAATATGAGTTTTAACTGGGATGTTTTCAATTGCAATTCAGGTGTGATTAGCTGATCATTATTTTTAAACTTGTATCTGACATTCCAGTGCAGTTCTCTTATTCTTAAATGAAACAAGGCTAGCTGTAGAAAAAACCTCATGTAGCTTGAATTTTCAGGGACTTTTTTTGGTTGGTTTTTTTTTTTGGTAGTGTTGAAATGGTTAATCAGAGATCCTCAGTATCCAGTGAGAATACTGGGGGAACTCCACACAGTACTGAGCATACTGTGTACTAAGATTATAATTTGTTAGGAGTGAGCACTGCAACCCCAAATCTGTTCATTAGAGTCCTGAATGAGTTGCTCTTCTGTTCCAGCCTGCTGTCAAAGGAACAATTTCAAAATCATGGCCTGCTATCAGTGGGCAGGCTAGGAAGACAATTCTCCCCTAAGCCCTAGAGAATCCCTGCATAAATCTCTGTGTGCTGTTTTGGGGAAGATCTTGATTTCCCTGTACAGTTGCAGGATAGGAAAGTACAGGGATGTTTGGTTATGCATGAAAAACAACACTTGTTGTTGTGATGCATGTGGTTGTCACCCCATAAAAAGATGTTCTTTTCCACTTAAGTACTTGCCTGGTGTCTACAAAAGACTCAGCCCTTATTAGTTTTAATAGCAGCAGGATAGAGTTCTAATTGTGTTTGTATTTTGTGGTTTTAATTGTAATTTTAAGTATTCGTTGAGACTATCTTCAACATGAAATATAGCTCTCTGAAAGTGGGTTATTCTAATAAGTTACACTTTTTAAAAGGTTGTTGATCCCTAATTTTCATATGCAGAATTTTAAGATTATTGTTTTGTTGATGAGCAATCTGGCCATAGTCTTCTGAAGGTGTCATGTTTAAAAATAATAACAACACATATGTAGAATTATGAACAGTTTTTAAGAACAACTTGCCTGCAGTCTAAAAAGGTTTTTTCTATCCTTTTCAGATTTTGGTTCAAGTACAGTTTTTGAATACGCTGTGACATCAGTAAGAATAATGAGGAGTTTTTCAGTTCCATTTTGGTACAGAAAAGTTTAATGCTAAGCTGTGCAAGTGCATTATCTGCAAGTATGTTGGTGAATTAGATGTTAATTCTGAGGTGCATAAAATAGTTAAAAATCAATTTAACGTTACGGTTTTAAAAGCATAATGTCTTCTGAAGGATTGCATATTGATTTTAAATATAACTATCTAATTGTATATGCATGGACTAAAGTATGAAGTCAACCTCTTTGTAAATGCCAAGAGGCTATTTTTCAGTAATAGTTCAGATGCTTACGGGAAACTAGGCTGCTAGATTGCATGAGTTGAAAATGGCTTGTGAGGTTATTTACAAGTTTTGCCCCATGGTCATTGCCATACATCAATAACAGGTATTATTATAGACTAAGTCTAAGTGTTTCTGCTTATGGCGCATTATAAATTCTGTTTGCAGTATTTTTCTTACATTTTTGCTGTTCTTCATTTGCCCCTTTTGTTCTATAAACTGCTAGTAGAGTTTAACATTATATATAGTTTCAGTTGATAAAAACTGTGTATATGTGAAGTGATTCCATGCAATTAGTTTTTTACTGTTCAGCATAAAGTGTTGATATAAATTAAGTAATTAACTCTAATGGTAAGATGATCTGTAGTTTAAGTTTCCAGAAGTTATTCTAAACAGAATTAGGAGCTTAACTGGTTTTAATGTAAGATCTTTTATTGCGATGTTCCATAAGATTCTTCTCAAAAGCTGCCAGAATAGAACTTTGACCTCCAGAAGGATACATTCAAAATGTTTGATGTGGTGACTTTTTCACATATTGCTAACATTAGCACACTGGATCAACAGGCTGTCAATGAAGTGAAAAGGACTTCACAATAAAATATTATTTCATTTTTCCCTGACATTAGTTCATGCTTTTGAAAAATCAATTAAAAGGATGTTTTGTTATAGTAAGATGTTTCAGATTAATATAGTGCCTATTGGTTTCAGAATATAAAGAAAAAAAGTTTATTTCATTCCTTGCTGAATTAGAGGCTTGATACACTAGTCAATTAAGAGCAACTTAAAAGGTATTTAATGATATATTTTAAGCTCGCACTGTCCTTTAAATTTAGGGGAGATATAAAGCAAAAACTGAAATATTACCCGTATTTTTTCTGAATACATGTGATCTAATTAATCTTAATTTTGTAAAATGTATGCTGATTTTCAGAAAGTGCTAAATGCCTCTGGAAATCCCTTTAAGGAATTCAAAACCTTAGAGTTCCAATCACTGATCACTTCTGAAATGCAGACGAAGGCAAATAAATTTTGTCATGAATTACTTTACTTATGATGCTTTTCTGAAGTTCGTTCTTTTCCAAAGTAATGTTCCATTTCTTAACCTAAAGCTGTCAGCGCTATTGGGCATGAGCATGAAGTCTTGCTGCGAGAAATGCTTTTGGAAAAAAATCTCTCTTTCATAGGTAAGAATCTGTAGTAGATGCTAGCCAGTGAATTCTTAACTTCAAAGATTTCAGTAACTGTTTACTTAAGAAAAAAATAAGCCTCAATGCTCTTTGTATGTAAAGGAAGAGTAAAAAATGATTGATGCCGTACATGTTATCTTTTATTGATTTAGAACTGAGCAGGAACTCAGTTACCTAATGCCCTATATATACAGCACATGCACAGGCTTGCAATTAATATTTTATAGAATAAGTAGCTGAAAAAATGCTTTAATATCTGCTGCAGTATTACTTTTGGTGTCATGAGATATTAGCCATAATCTAGGCCTTATGAGACTTAGGAGGAAGCATAAGAATTATTAGCTTCAACATGCTTTATGTATTAAAGAACTGCTAGAGCATTCACTCATTTAGCTTTCTGTGCAGTTTCTGCTGAATTTTTGCCCCCCTACCTCCCAATCAATGCAAATATTATTTTCACAATCCTTGTATTTAAACTTATTTTAAGGATTAATTAGGAAGTTGTTTTCATTTTTTTATTTTAGCCTGCACTAGATAGCTTGTATATGAGTGCCATTAAAACAATGATTAGTGTTTAAAGTATCATTTCTCTTATTCTGATAATAAACTTAACAATGACTTCTTAAATCTTGGATTCCTTATGTGATGAGACAATAACAAAGTGAAATGCTGTCTTTTGTTAATGGTTGAGGGTTGTACTAAACCAGGGAATTTTTTTGGTTTTACCAGAAACTATAATCTCTCCTAAAATTAGATTCAGGTTAAGACTTTGGAAACCGTAAATAAATTTAAGAAATTAGAAATTGTAGTACGGTTTGTTTTTAAAAGATTTGCCCATATTATTAAGGAACACAATTAGTTATTTTAGAGAAAAATGGAAAAAAGGACAGGAATAACTATTGCATACAAACTTGCAAATGACACTGAAAATGTGAGGAGGTAGTTTTTCCTACTTGGCTACAAGAGCAGAAATAGAGGTGATATGCTTAAGCTGTAATTGCACAAATTTTTGAATTAAAATACTAAACAGTTCTAGGAAGAGTAAGTATCATACAAACTGCCAGGGAAGGTTATGGAATCACCTTCAATGAAAAATTCAAGGCTAGACTTGACACTCATCCATCAAAGCCGGTAATGACATCAATCCTGTCACAATACAAGAGAATGGACAAGATGACTCACTAATAGATCCTCAACCCAACGATTATCATTTTATTTGGCTTGTGCAAGTTTGTGTAGTACACAAATCAGATTCAAATGTTAATGTTTCATGACCTTGGGTAAGCATTAATTTTATCTTGAGAAGTAAGCTCTAAGAAATGTGGACTGTCAAATCAAAATGCCTAGAATGGGCTAATTTATTAAAATATAAAGATATGAATGAGAGAGCTTAATTGATTGTTTACATTTTATGTGTACTGAAGTATTGTTTAGTCATGATTTAATATATGTTAAGTGGCTATATTTATTATTTCTGTGCACTGCATGTGTCTCTAAGGTTCTAGGTGTAATTCTGCGAGATGAACTCTACTGAAACCCTCACAATAAAATATTTTCTTTCTGAAAAATTAGTTCCAAAAGTGCTTGCTGAAAATCTCAGGAAAACAGAAGATATCACAGTATTTCCTATAGATCAACAAATTTAGGCTTTTCTAGGCTATGAATGAGACTGCATTCCACTTTTCAAGATGGCTTATGACTTAGATTGCTGTAATTGCAGTTCCATTACTTCTTAACATGTTAAAAAAAAAGGAATTATTGCAATTTCTGTGTTACTGTGCTATTCTAGTTTACTGTTCTTCAAGAATAGTAAGTTTTTTGTATCAGCCATGTTCACCTGGGCAACAGAGAATCTATTGCAGGAGAAAAAAACACAGTCAAAGGACAAAGTGAATATAAATTGTCCCAGTATAGTCTTGAAGCATGAAACAGCTTTTCAGGTCCAGGATGTAATTTGTCTGTTTCTGAAGCATTTGGCTTTCAAAGCCTACAGATCAGAGGTAACAACTTCAGATTCAGGCAGAAATTGATTGGAAACCTATACCAACTAATGGAGTTAGCATTTTATTAATCCACTGTTCAGGAGAAGCACATCGTATACAACGTCGTCTCTTCAGCAAAAGCACAGCTCTCGAGTCTTTATCACTTCATGTGAGATTAAAATGATCGATGGAAGCATTCTCTCAAAACAGGCTAACAGCTTCACTTGCCATGCTGAAATGCCAGGAATTTCTAGGTTCTGTATAGGATCTTTTTATATATATATTTGTCATGACTATATTAGGAAAGCTTTTAGCCATATAAGGAGTTACTGACCTTTATCTGGAAGCTTTGGTTCCCACCATGATGTCCCTCAGTAGTACACTGGGCATAAATCATGAAATCTGATCAGTGTTTCCTGCTGTAATCTTAAATTTGCAGTTGGTGCTCATTCATGCACCAGGAGAAGAATGTTTGATTTCTTTGTTATATCCAGAGGCTAGAATAAGAACAATGATGTGTTAAATGGTTATGATTGAGTGTAAAGTTATGGTAAAGATGAAGGTGCAGTTTTGTTGGAAATCTAAATTAATGGGGAATCTGTAGACAAACTACTTATTAGGGCTGTTGTAACATAATTTTCAAATCTGAGAATGAATAAACTTACCTGTCAAAGCTGCTGTGGACTGGCTTTCAAGCAGTGGATAAATGACTCTCTTAATCCATGCAAAAACGATAAGATCTTTTAAGGTGCAGAATGCCACTTCTGTAGCTTCTGGACCAATCTGAAGCATACCAGGGCTGAAAAGCTGGAACTTCCTTTCGTTTTGTGGGGTTTTGGTTTGGAAAAAAAAAAAAAAGTTCATGGTGATTGTCGGGATTTTCTGTAATTCTTTATACCAAGCTTTATCAAAGCTTCAAAACACTTTAAGAAATAGTAATGTATAATTATGTTCCTGCACATGATAGACAACACACATCAATAATCAACGTGGGGTTTAACATATTTTCCAATGTTTATCACAGTAGAAGATGTTAGGAGAAACCAAGTGAAAACATTCAGAAACAGATTTAAAACAAAAAAACATGTTCTTTTTCAAGCTATGCATTAGCATTAAATTATTTCAAAAGTTAGAAATCATTACTTAAATCAGCATCCTTGAAAAAAGAATCTGCTGAAGATATTAAAAGCAATGCTAATGCAGGCTCCAGTTCAGAAACCTGCCAAATTGATGTATCAGCAAATGTGTTAACATGTGTCCTGGTATTCAGTGGGCTTTTTAAGGTACGTTTCCCTGAATTTGTGATACCAGCATTTGTTAAATGTGAAAGACTGAACTTTCTATTGGTTTTTTTGTTTTCTTAAATAATGGGAGTTACAGCTGACATCCTATTGTCTTTTCTAGACTCATTTAAACAAAAGCAGGTTACAGTTAGAGTTGGATTTTTTTATTTTTATCAAGATTATGAGGTTACATAAAACATTAATTCATTTCTATGTTATGGCATAAAACTCTATTCATACATTGTCTAAATTAGAACCTTGTTAATCTTAATGTCTTTTATCATTTCTGAGTTTGAAAAAATAGCCAGCAGCCAAGTCTGTCTCCAAGTCCTAGAAAAGTTAATAGATGATTGGGTGATACAATGAAGTGTTGCATTGCAAAGACTTGTATTTACGATATAGTGTGTTTACAGTGAAGAAATACTCCTCACATTTCAAAAGAAATACTACAGCTATCAAAAAGAATAAACACCTATTGCAGTTTACACTGAAGTGAATGTACAACTTTCCAAAATTACTCCTGTCCCACTTTCAGTCTGAGTTCATGATATAAAAAAAAATACCTCAGACTTAGATTCTTCAATGAGAAAGAAGGGGGAAGTTCGCTTTAGGCACTTCTAAAATATTTTGATTTCTTAGAAATGTATGTTTTTCTTGTCATTAAAATGTTACTTGGACTCAAGCTGCTGACCTTTCAGGATATGCACAAGGTATTCAAAAACTGAGTTCTGAACATTGGCCATGAAACTACTGTCCTAACCTGATAAATGGATTGGAAATAAGCTACCCAACAGTGAGAATGGACCATTAATTTTAATCAAAGGTGATGTAGAAAGGCGAATGGGATGCATGACAATGTCAACAGCCCAGTAGGTGTTAAGGGGCTACACAGCCTTACTTGTTACTAGGTAGTGCCATTAGTTGAGCTTGGGTGAAGACAGAAAGCCATGCCTGGAATTGAATGACCAGGTCACTCCAAATTCTAATGGAGAAATGGTATTTCAGAAATACCAATGTAATGGTATTGGAAATCAAGGACAATAGTTTAGAAAATATTAAGGGCTTCCTTGGGCTTTTTTTTTTTTTTTTTCCTCTAAGAGAGCATCTTTTGTCTTTTGCAATTTTATCTTGCTCACTCATTGTTCCTTGAAATATTCAGCTCTAATATTTGTAAGCAACAGAGTTGTATAGTTAATTGTTAGCAGAATTTCTAAGTCTTTGTATGTTCTGAAGTTGGATGAATTCTATAGAATGCAGGATGCCAGAGAAACTAAAATAGTGCCTTCTTTCTCCTTTATTATGTTTCTGGAAAAGAAGGATTTTCATGTTCTTTTAATGTTAGCATAAAGTTGTTAAAAAATAAAACCAAGGCGACAGCTACAGTATGTCTACATTTGTGGTGTTGGTAGGATTAATCTTAACACTTCCTAATGTAGGGACACTCTTCTTTCAGTCAGCAAATACACCTCTTTATTTTGAATATTTGGGGGTTATAAAATACTGTATGACAGCTTGAATTAATGATGTTTATAATGAAGACATAAAAATGCAGGAATGACAAAGAGGCATTTCTATATCCATGCTTCAGGTTTTCTACAAAGGTTCATTTAATCTGACACAGCATTACATGCATAAGAAAGATAAGTATGACTGCATTAGTAATTCTTGCACTCTTATTTAAAACAAAATTAATTATGCTGCTGTCTACTTAATGGAATAGTTTTATAAACAATAGTTATTATTCTGTATGTATAGCTGAAGATCAGCTTCGTGCAAAGGGTTATGACAAAACACCAGACTTTATTTTAGAAGTGCCAGTAGGTAAGTCTTTTGAAATATTTTTTATTATTGTTATTACTTTGTATATGTGTTCATGCTAAAATATTATGGCTACTTTAGTATATTATAGGATACTACAGATCAGTCTCATTTTTTCAGTAGTTACCAAGTAATTTTAAGAAATTCTAGTTTGGCTCAGAGAGGTTTGATCATAAGTAGTATTACCTTTGCATGTTCTTGTCTCATTGTCACAGAAAGAAAAAGATAAAACCAAGCAATAATAAGAACCCCCAAATCCTTGCTCTCTCTAACCTGCTCTGCCGACTGCCATTACATACAGAACTATACCTATAATTATCTTAAAATTCTAGACTCAATCACTTCAAAGCAGTCGTAAGAGTATTACCATTACATCTATAGGTCATTTGGCAAAGGTTTGTCATTATGCATTTATTCTTTTGCCATCACTTTGCATCTAAATACAACTCTGCAGTTCTGTTTTTTAAAAGCCTGCATAGCAAGAAGGAATAGAAGTAGGTATAAAGGTGATGTCAAAGTTCATCTACATTTTCAGATCTTGAGGCCATGTAAGAAGGTAATCAGATGACCTAGTGGCTGGACCATAGAGGAAAAAAACATCCATGTTGTCCAAGTGTAAAAGTATTATTAATCACCTCTTGTAAAGTGACTTTCATGCCAAAAGACTTCTTTGCCTCCACAGAAGGCAGCACCTGTCTATGCAGGTGTCTACGTTTGTGTCTGTCAGAGAAAATAAGGCTGAAAGCATGGTGTGAAAGTCATGTACATGGCTAGTTTTTTGTTCTTCGTATTGACACAACTGGAATTCTCACTGAGATAACTGATTGGTACACTGGTATAAGGAATTGAATATGTACTATAAAATGTCTCACTACTCAGAAGTGCTTAAGATACCATTTTTCAGCACAATAATCTGTTATCCAGTAGATAAACAGCTATGTATATGAGAGTCTTCTTTAAAGACTTTTCTTAGCTCAATGATGTTTATATTCCTAATCATTTTTTCCCAAAAAGAAAACTTATAGTGATGCTAATAAGAGGTCATAAAAAAAGCCTTTGTAACTGAAGTGCTGCATGTTTAAGACAGTGAGATTTGGCATCCTAATGATCTCCAATTGACTCTTGTCAAACTACACTTGGAGAGTTTTCAATTAATTTCTACACTTTCACTTCCATACTTCTTAACGAATGGAACCTCCTGTGTTCTAGTTTGTGCCTATTGCCTCTGGTCCTGTCACTGGGCAACACTGAAGAGAGCCTGGCTCCCTCTTCTTTACACCTGCCCTTTAAATAATTATGTACATTGATAATATTTCCCAGTAGTGTGGATTACAATCTACAAAATATGTACATGCTATTAAGATATTCAATTTTGCATTAGAAACACATAAAATCATGTCCCAGCTATTTAAGAGCCTGATGAAACTAGCAAAGCAACTAGATGGAGCTAATTTTTTTAATGCTTTAAAAGGGAAACTGGGAAACACCCAAAAGAATTCTTGAGTTTCAATTAATGTGTTTGCATGGATTTGTCTCAAAAAATCTGAGTAATGATAGGCCATTAGTTTTTTCAAATTATTTCAATCACTTGAGATTGACAGGAAAAAAAATTTCTACCTATTGTTCACTCTGAACTAACGTATGGCAATCCTTGCATTCTCTTTTTCATGACTCAGTACATAGCTATGAAAGGCAAGTGTTTCTGAGAAATTGCTTCTCGACTCACTACACAGTTTATGCCTTACATCTCCTAGAGTCTAAAGTTGTTGGGGAGGTATTGGGCACAGGGGAAGGATGTATTAGCACAGGCCTGTGCAAGTTAACTTGGTTACTGATAGCAGAGTAGTGGTGGAATAGAGAGCTTAGTGTGGTGGCTTTCATGAGTTATATACCCAGATTTCCCAAGTAATTTTACAGTCTGTGGTCAATCATGTGCTGCCATAGCCTCTTTTAATCCCTGAGTGTGCATGGTCTTTGCATACCTCATCCCAGGTCATACTTAGGCAGAGACATTGTGGCTGTGGATATTACAGGCAACTCAAAATAACATTTTTAAAGACCTCGGTAACAATACCCCACATTACCTTTTTGGAGAAAGAATGATCTTTTAGACTGATTCTCCTGATTTCTTATGCAAAATTGAGTTGTCAACATCAGAGAGGATTTCCATTTACCAAAAAAAGATAATTTTGCTAATATTGGAAATTCACTCCTCCAAGAAATGAGGAAATATGTGAACGAAAACACTGAAAAAACCAGAAAATAAAATCACATTTTTCTCACATAAGCCTTCTTATTCCTAACTTCCTTCTTGTGAAGCATTTCTGGCTTTGTGAAAGTGAGTAGGTATATATTTATGATAAACTTCCTTGCCATTCTCACACCTTCTTCCCTGGATTGGTGAGAAGTTTCAGTCTTTAGCAGCTTAGATAACTGTTCTTGTTATTCACCAGAAGTTTTCAATTCCTTACCTGACAACTCCTTTCCAGTAAAGGGGAAAGTAGGATGCAATTGTACCTTAGGCTAGTCTCTTTGTCTTTACATTCTGTGTTAGAGTAAATGCAGATATCTAGAACAGCATGTAATTAAACTGAAATTGATACAATTCTCTATTAAAATATTTTCTGGTACTTTCCTCTTTAAAATGTGCTACATTAATGGTAATTTTACAAATCTGCAAGTCTGTTGCAAGTATGAATTCTGTGGTAGATTAGGGGGTAAGCGGGCTATTCCCAAACACATTCTTATAGGCTGTTGAGTGTGGTTTCAGAGTTCAGTTTATTTTCTGCTGTCACCCTAGCTGTTGAAGGACACATAATTCACTGGATCGAAAGCAAAGCCTCATTCGGTGATGAAAGTAGCCACCAAGCCTACTTGCAGGACCAGTTTTGGAGTTACTGGAACAGGTACATTTCTTTAATTTTTTGTTATATATAAATAGGACTTTTTAAAAAGAAGTTACTGGAAGAAACACTAGTTACTTTTGTATTAAGCCATGTGAACAAAATACATGTTAGTAATTGACATTTTCAATGACATTAATTACTATGTCAGATTGGAATGCTGAGATATTTGGGAAAAATTAACATCATAATTGTTAACATGCAACAGATACATATGGTGATTTTACAATGATGCTAGATGACAGAATAAGTTACTTTGGTACAGAAGTTACATGTTAATTTTTTTAGTACCTGACATTGAAGTAAGATTTTGTTGTATAGTTTTGTATATTCCTGCAAGGTGACAAAGTTGTTACAAAATCTTCACACTCTGATCAAGAGGGTTTTGTGTGTAAAGAACTTCATTGCTCATTGTGATTGTATCTAGGACAACAGTGTTTCACTTGGGGTTTTAAAATAAAATGTGGTGGTTTTAGGTTATCTGTGTCTTAAGCAGTAATAACAATTATCTTCAAGCTAAATAATGTAGTTAGTATTTGCAGGAGCATAAGGAGGGAAGTCAGTTATGATAGACAATATTGATGGTATTGGTATAAAGATGTTTTCCTTTCAAGATGGCTAAAATAGTTCTACTTTATTGTTATAAAGGTCATTATTATATATATTTATTGTCTTTCTGTGGTACTAAAACCCTGTAGAATATTTCGTCTTTAAAAACGAAATCTTAAAAAACATACTTCATCTTCAATTCCATTTTTGCACGTGGTGGAACCCTAAGCAAAGCAGTAAGTGAGGTAAATTAAAGTTTTAATAAAGGATTTTTTAAAACATGCATTTAGGAGTTTTTTCAGTGTTCACGAGACAATCTGGTAAAATCTGGGGGATAGTGGAGAAGATGGTACAAAAATGTGTGAACCTGCAGCAAATAGTGTGTGCCAACATCAGAGGCTAGTCTTGTGACTGTTAGTATTTCAGCTGAATATGAGAAATGCCAGGGTGAAAGTAGCTAGCTCTAGCTTGAGAAATAACTTAAAAGCAGGTTCTCTGGGAGGCATCAGAGAAAGGTAAAACAAATTTTGAGAATAACATCATCAATGTTCAGAATTATGCTCTGCAACAACATTCTTGACTGACATGAGAAGAAAGCCCCAGAAAACAGTGACTGGTAGTAGTAAGAAACTCAGGAATACTGCCAGTTGTTGAATGGAAATACTACAGAAAAGTTGTAGAAAAGAATTTATGAAACATAAAACCAGAATACAACATTTAGAAAAGTTTATACAGTATCTAGGTAAATGGTGAGAATGGCAGAGAAGATGCTGATGCAGTGGTGCTGAACTTGCATATCAGTGTAAATAAGAGAAGATGGAGCAGCTCAGGCTGGGAGGAGACCATTAGATGTACTGGCTGGAATATTTTCTGAGGAGAAGGGATGTGTTTGAAGGGATCTGTGATGGTATCAGAGAAAAGCAGCTCCAAGAAGCAAATTTTAAATAGACAATATGAGCATTAAGATACTCACTAAGCTGAGATGGGATGAAATTTAAGTAGAAATGTTGGATGAAGACACTGATCCATTTGTTTTTTGCAATTGCCAATGCGAAGTTGAAGTGGTAGCTTTTGTCCTTTTTTTTGTGATGAACAAAATTATTATTCATGTTTTGGTTTGAGCTATAAAATGTGTAAAATGTTTCAGAATAGTGTGCACCGTTTGAATCTGACATTTCTGAAAGAAACTTCTCTTATGCTTTTATCAGGAAACCAAGACATAGCTAACTTAATTTTAATTTTACCATGTACTAATGAATATTTCAACCTCAAAAATGGAATAAAATCTCTTACTGAGCTGTTAGTCAAGTACATTTAATGTTGCAAAAACTAGATTGAACTGGCATGTGGATCAATAAGGCTGTTTTAGAAGTAGTTTTGAGATCTTGCCAAATCTTTTGTTATAGCTGTTCATATTGAAAACAACTACAAAAATTGTTGATTCTTAAATATATGACTTTACAACTAGAAATCTTCTTAGTGAAATTTCTTACTCCTTAAATCTGGAATGTAGTGATAGGTTAACCATGGAAATTAGGCAGATTTCTGTGGGGGTTTTTTTAAGGAACAAATCCTGTTAGTTTTAATTTTGGTACTGTTTGGCCAAAATAACAGTATCACATCTTCTGAAATGAGTTCTGAGTTACTGTAGTTTCTGATATAATGACAATTAGGTTAATGAACACATGTTGACAGGTTAGGTTGCAGTAGGTTGGACAGTTAACTTTCATTGCTCCCTGAAACTATTTATACAGAAGGACACAGATGTAGCTGCACAAACTGTGAGTCAATTTTGTGTGATTTAATCAGCCTATGCAAGGATTTCTCAAGTGAGAACCAGCTTACGAGTCAATTCACCACACCTGTATGTCTCCTTCCTCTTGAAAGAGGAATCATTTGGCAAAGCATCCATTCACAACAGAGATATCACAACACTCAGCTGATACTTTAGGGTTTTGTAAACCTGATCTGTTGGTTGAACTTAAAGCTGGAATGAAGTTGGAGAGAAAACCTGTAATATCACCAGTTAGATGTTGATAGAAATGTATGTCTAGATACTTTGAAAGAAATGGAGGTGAGAGGGTTTAGACCTTTTCCATTCTGTTTTTCTACTGTTTCTCTGAAAAGTAGGAGTGAGACTGGAAACATTTCTAGGGTTTTTTCCCACATCTGTCACAGATGTAATATTAATGCTGCACACAATCTGACTGAAATCTTTGAACATAGCTGTGGTTTGTTTGCTGTTATATGTGTATTCATTAAATCCTGTACTCTGTGCTAACTAAATCTGAGAGTGTCTTAAATTGGTCTGTACTGACAGGAAAGAAATGGCACTTTCTCATTTAACAGAACAGCTCCCTAGATGCAGTCAACCATGTCTGTTCACCTCAGTGCAAAAGAACACCTTTTTATTACTCTGAGTTCTGCAGGGACAGCTTAGCAAGGTTTTTTATGGCTCATACATCACTGGTATTGTTAAGCAATTTTCAGTTGCAGTGCTGCAGTGCAACCTCATCTTCAAATTAAGCTTCACATTAAAAATGTACAAAGTATACCTTGTCAGTGGGTTTGCACAGTTGTAATTTAAGATGCTGTTTAGATATTGAGATTTTTTTGATAATAAAGGAACAGGAAAAGGCAGCTTTGGTCTTGCATATTTCCAGACTGATTGTGCAGAGTGATGTTTTAGAAAAAAAGCTATCTTATATACTGAACAGATTTAGTATTAAATGATTCATGCCCTTACAGAATCCCTTTCCTCAATATCTTAGTCCTTTAAAAGTGGTGGCATCCGAAAAGCAGGCTATAGCTTTCATTGCCGCTGGGTAAACAAGACAACTGCACGTGCAGAATACAATTGCTTTGTGCATATGTAGCAGATATATTGTTCACTGGTCTACACTGGTGTATTCCTTTATAACTATGAGGATAAAAACTGTTGAATAGTCTGTGTGACTAAAGGTAATTTGGAGAGCATGAACAGGAAGTTACAGAGATTGCACTTTAAAACAGAGTATGAGAACATCTTGTAAATTATTTTAGGGTTTAAATGAATGCTGCTGTTACTTTTTTTTTTTTTTCCCCAGTGTCTAATTTTATATTTTTTTCTAACTTAAATTAAAAATCCAAATCCTGGCTGTAAAATATCTGTTCCTCAGAGCTGATAGGCATGACTGGTGTTTTCTAAGAGACATATAGAGATCAGCTTCACATGGCTCAAATAGTAATTAGGAATTGCACTGATAGTGACTTACTGTAAGGAAATATAAACTTGAATAGAGCAATTTACATTTTCTATCTTCTGCAAGCCTGGCTAAGGCGTATGTACATTCTGGAATGTAATTTCTAGACAGTCCCAGGAGAAAGCTTGATGCTGTTATTAGCTAAAGAAACTTTACTATATGTGAGGAAGACCGTAGGAAAATGTCATATTTGACACTGATATTAAACTAAAGGCAATTTCACATAGTGAAAGAGAAGCATTTCATCTTCTTTTTGAATAAGAATGGCAAGTCATCCCTGTACTAAATTACTTCCCCCATTTGCTTCTATTCTAAATGTTATTAGTCCTGTGCTTCTGCTTTCTTGAAAGAATAAATAAAAGCAAGTTTCCGGTAAGTAATTATAAAATAGTAACCACACTTTTTGGAAGCTTAAATTCATTATTAAATGTGTTAATTAATACATTATGTCTATCTTGAGACTTCAGTTATAATCAACAGCTATACTAAAATTATCATAGTAGAATCCTGTACATTAAAAAATATATTTGTGTCAGATAAATGCAAACAGAGACAATGCAAAGGGTTGTACTTCAGTCACATACATAGCTGATGTGTTCTTGGGGTTTCTTTGAGAAGAGTGTTCTCTTCAAATTCGTTTGCTGTTGTCTGTAAGGATGAATCATCTCTGAGCAAAGGCTGAATCAAAACATCAGAACAATAAACATTTTTTTCTGTTTAAAATGGTTTGACATGTTACTATGAAGACTGTTTAATAATTGTTGTCTAATTGTAGGTAGTAGAGGAAGAGGGAGTTATGCTGTGAGTTTGTTACAGAACAGACATCCACAATATTCTCCAATTGCAAATGGTTTAAAAAGTTGTACTGGTGAATTGAAAGCCAGTGGTATAACAACTTGACTTGGAGGAAACCTTGGGAGTTGCATTTGTCAAGTGGCTAGGAAAACTGTTCATGCATACCCAGTATCCAAAGCTTCATTGGCAGCCCAAACATAAAGAACTGAAAGGTCATTCTTCTTCTTGCAGTGTGATGGTTTGTTGACATATTTTGACATACTGGTACAATGCTGAAAGGTTTTGACCTTACTGCAACACTAAGGGACTTAGGGTTTGTTTAGCTATCTAGTGTTTGTAGATTTTCACACATGCTGGGTTTTGCTCCGCTCCTTTTTCTCTCCCTCCTGACTCCACTTGAATTAGTAAACTAATCTTAAACAAAAATGGATTTAGATACAAGAGTGAGTTTATAGTTATTTTTGCCACCTAGGACTATATACAGATAAGTTCCTTCAAAAATAATTCACTTTCTTAAAATTTGCCATGCCAACTTGGTAACATTAGTAGCACCGAGTAAGATGTTTGTTTATAGACAGGAGAATCCAAAGCAGTGAAGAGTGCTGTTTTCTGTTAGTTTACTGATTCAGTAGTTTACTTTGTGAAGATGATAAAATTCTGTGTTCTGCGAGATAAACAGATATATGCACACACTCACGTTTATAGGCATCCCTCTGCACTTCAAAAATGTTCTAGATACATTTAGCTTATTTCCAACAGCATTTGACATGAAATATTGTTATCTTTATTTAATGACACATGAACAGTATAAAAATCAACATTTAGTTTATGAATTATTTTTTCTTGCTTTAGCTCAAAAGTAATGTTTTTAGATTTCACTGGTTATCCCATCTTTAATAACATGACTGAATAACAGAGCATGAAGACATTTTCCTTTGAGACCATAGCTTATGCCTACCATTGCTGTAATGTTAATTGTTTGGCTGAGCATTGTAGGTTGTTTTACTTTGTATCAAAACTAATTTTTGTCAAAGCAAAGAAAGAACAGGCGATACTGTATTTATGCTAGCATTTCCATTTGAATGACTGATATTCATATTTTCATGTGTTGTTCTCCCTAGATACAATATTTAATATGGACATGAAATTAGAATTTTCATTATAATTTAGCTCTATTACTTAAGCCTCTTTCACTACTACGTTGTTATATTCTCAACTTAAAAAGTAGTGCACAAGGCACTACCTAGCTTTGTTTAAATTATTTCTTCCTTATATTTTTCTGTACTGTCTTAAATATTTTCATGTCACTGGAGACTCATGTAGTGCAGATAGAGCATTTTCAGCTTCCATCCACATTACTGCAAGGCTTCAGCTCCAATTTTCCTGGTATTTCTCATTCAGATTAGACAAGCATCTAAGTTTATGTACGATAAGAGCTGACAGCATAGATCCTGCTATGCTTGCCAAAGGCCTGGTTGCAGACACTCCACTATGTCAAAGAATGTCAACCCCCCACAGACCTTACCTTTCAGAATTCCTTGTAATTTTTAATTGACATTTACATCTGACATTTTCAATGTATTTCTTAGTGTTGAGTCTTTATCTAGCTAGTAATAGTTCAAACCAAACGAAGCCAAAGTGAAAAGAATCTCTTCCTGTAAACTATGATATCATATATTTTTTTATTTAACAAGGTCAAGTTGCTGGACTGAACCTCAAGAATGACCAACTCCCCCTTCATTTGTGTAATTCTATATTTTCTAGTCTAATCCATTTCAAATGACAATTGAGGAGGGTAGTAGGAGTATAAAGCAAAATTTAACTCTTAGTACTAATGAACAAAGCACATTATTGTTACTATGCATCGACAGAAAGGATACAGAGGTTTCAAAGAAATTTTAAGAATACTAGTAAAGATTTTCCTTTGAGTCAAGTACTTGACTATTGAAAGTGTTACCTTCAAACCTATATTCATGCAACATATACGTGTAAACAGCATAGTATTGTGAATGGAGTGAAGCTGGCAAGTGTGTAATTTAGCTGCATTTTGCAGTTTGTTCTGCTTCCTTGCCTTCAGAAATCTCAAGTTTTCATTTGGTTTAAAATTCTAAAAGCCTAATAAATTAGTGTGAGTGTAATTATCCATCTATTAGAAGTTAGAATGAAGGACTACACTTGATCATAAATGTCACAAAGCAAAGAAGTAGAAGAAAGGTTTCGTCACAAATAATGCTGCTTTTCTTCTAATTAACTTATTTGCATTTTACAAATTAAGGGCAAGATTCAGACAGAAGATAATCTAGTAGCTTTAGTGACCTGTATTTGTATATGCCAAATTTAAGTTAATTAGAAATGTAGATGCTGTTTGTTTTATCTGTCAAAAAACTCATCTTAAAAAAAAAATCTAGACACACTTTTTCCCCCAACATTTATCATCTAAATAATAGTCTTGCCAAGATGGCAGCCTCATAATAAACTCTTTTCAGTGGAGTGATGGGTAATGAAGCTTGCTTGTGAAGGCAGCGAAAAATGTTGTCTAGCCAAATGTGTGAATATGATGGCTAGAGAATCAGTGGACTTTCTCAGTCATCAATCTTTTTAGTAGCCTCTTATACATCTGAATATTTTGATAGATGATCTAATAATTGAGTTATCTATCTTTCTAACTATCAGAGTTGCATAAAAATTATTCTCACATGCTATTGAATATTATATATATTGGACATCCAGTAAATTTTTCATAAAAGGTCCAAGAGGTGGGGGAGTTTAGTTGTATCTTAAGCACCCTTTAATGTATTAAATGATAAACTACTATATATAGAATATGAAACTATTTGTACTAATATAGGAAAAAAATAAATAATAGCTGGTTACAGATAGGATTCACAGTAAATAAAGCATGTTAGAACATGAGACTTGTGAGGTTAGTCCGTGATCTAAGACAAATTTGAGCTATCAAATAAGTAGATTCAGTAGTCCCTGGCCAGTTAATGGATAGCAGTCTCATTTACACACAGCTGCACAAATTCCTTGTGTCTAGGAAATCTTAGCTTAGGCGAAAAGAAATACACTGTCACTGTGGAGTCCCACGTTATTGTTCAGCCCCTGTGAGAGTAGTTTCTCTTGATTAAAGATGAGACTAAAAAATATATCTTGAAATTGGCCCACATTTTGTTTATTCTGGGTGATTACGCAATATGGATTTGTGTTTCCAGAGTGCAAGAATCTGCTTTCCTAGGACACTAATCTTGCATTAAAGGAGGCACTCAGGGTATTTGGATAAGTTGCATTAAGCACATCATAAGATGTGTCTTACTAGGGCTTCTAAGCAGCAGAGTGAAAGGATTGTTGGTGTATTTTTTCGAACACTACACTTCAAACAGGCATATAATTTTTGACTTTGAATGCATTTCTGCTCAAAGAGCCAGGTACAAATTATTTTAACAGTAATAAATGTATTTTTGCATTAAGAATATTATTATTTCGGATATCTCCCCCCTCCAGTGTCACCAGTTTGTTTGATTACATAAAATATGCCTTCCTGAAAATTCTTACAGTATATTTTCATTTTGTAGTTCTTTATTTGTAGGTTTCCTAACTACAGCAAGGTATAAACAAGTATGTTTTATGAATAG
>JAVSBS010016651.1:0-15820 GCA_033124195.1 Coracias cyanogaster
CAGCACCGCCAGGACACCACTAACCCATGTCCCTCAGCACCACAGCTCCACAGCTTGGAAACCCCTCCAGGGATGGGCACTCCACCACTGCCCTGGGCCAGCCGCTCCTCACCAGACTTGTGCTCTAGACCCTTCCCCAGCTTTAATGCCCTTCTCTGGACACGCTGCAGCCCCTCAATGTCCTTCTTGGAGTGAGGGGCCCAAAGCTGAACTACACAGTACAGTAATCCCTACCTGGAACCCTCTATTTGGTATGGGTGAGCTCCACAGGGATAGGAGAAAACTCCATCTGCCAGGGAAGCCCGTCATCAGGGAGACCCTCTCTCGGGCAGGTACTCCCGGGGGCAGACCCTGGAAGCACAGGCTGCCTATACCTAGGAGGCTAAGGGGAGCCTTCAAGTCCTACCAGCAGGATCAAGTTTAGGAGACTGCATGTTCACAGCCTGCTGCGCTCCAGGCCAAGGTCCCCACCACCCTGCCTGCATTCCCACAGTGGGCCACCAGGCATCCAGCGCAGAAATTAATCCCTTGCAGAAAGGGCAGAGGATCTGTTGATTACTTTTGGCAGCAACACTCAGTTTGGGAGTCAAAGTGCAGGTGAAGGCACTGAATTGCCTCACAGGTGGGCTACGACAGGAACAAAAAGCTCCTAAAGAAGACATTAATCAGCCTAAGGACTCCAAGCAACATGAGGACTCCTCCATAGGCAGCATTCCTTGTCCTCAGTGTCATTGCAAGGAGCCCTGCACAGACCCCTTGGACCTCCTGCCTCAGGGCTTGTGAGCATGTCAGTGCAGGGTCATGAAACCTGCTTTATTTCACAACTAAATTGTCCTCCCAAGGTCCAGCCTCAAGCATCAGCACATGGAGGACACAGAGAATCAGCAAGGACAACATCCCGCCATAGGAAGGTACAAGAGCAGGGCAGGGAAGCAGCTACATCTCTCTATACTAGCAAGCCCTGGTTACCAAACACCCCTGGCAGACAACCAGTGTCGCTCTGTGAGGATTCTGGGAAGGAAACCTGGCAGAACCAGGGGAAACACCTATTTCACAGATGGCAAAATAGAGGGAAGCAGGAAAAGAAGCATGCCACAGATGACCCCATATCTGAGAGCCCAGCTGTCCAATCCAACCACCTTCTGTGTTTTGGCCTCTGAAGTGTTGTTCCCCACAGAGAGGCAATCCTGTGCATCCAGCTCCATTCCCTGCAAAGCCACAGGACAGCAAGCAGGATAAGGGGAGAAGAGAACATGGTTGTGGATCCCCTGGATCCTGCCAAGCACCTCTGCTTGCCCACACATGAGACCTCACGGGGGTGCTCTTGGACTTGGAGTGCTGTGCTGCCTCTGCCTTCGGGGGCTGAGCACCCCAGGATTTGAGGATGGCCACACACCCCAACCCTGCTTGGCAGACTCAGCTCAGGCCCAGTTTCACCACAGATGAGTTCCAACATCCTGCCCTTGGACCCAGGATCATGAGAACTGTTTCATGTCCCATATTTCTTGTCTCTGGAGCTTTCTTTCATCTAGATTTGCTCCCTACCTGCTTCTCTGCCTGCTTCTGGTCCTCCATCACCTTCTTATTTCATTGAAGCTCTAGACATGACCAGCTGCAGAGGTGTTTCTTGCCATCAGTAGTAGCACCACCACACTTCCATCTTCCTGCAGACTGTACAAGAAAAGATACTCTGAAATCAAATGGATATATGCTCCCTTTGCTCTTAGGGGACACCTAAGGAGCCAAGGGAATAACAAAGGGGCAAGGTAAGAGCCTCACTGCCCATCCCACACTACCTGAGCAGAACCAGCTGAGGAGCACAAGCAGGTTCTACCAAGAGTCCAGTAAATTCACAGCAAACAAGCAATCTCAAAAGTAATCTGAGAAATCAATATGCAGGTCACATTCAGTCCATGAAGAGGGCTGCAGCTGACCTAGAGACCAACACCACCAAAGCTCAGGCTAGAAGTGAGGCCCCTGGGCTGAGCTTAAATAGAGTTCCTGGGGCGTGGGCAGGATGTGGGTGGAGGGTCTCAGGTGGGGCTGGTCAGGACCACCAGGCTTTATTAGAGCCCTCAGAGCCCTTACGCTCTTTTCCTGTTCGTTGTGCTGAAGCTTTGCAAGGGGACTTAGATGATAAAAGGGTTTTTTTTCTTCTTTTCTTTTATTGTCTGCTCACTCAAAATGAGGATTATCTTGAGCTCTGCTATTTTCTGCTCAAGGTAGGGTCAAGGGGGGTTCTGTTGCTGGTTCAGGGAGCTGGTGCCACCCTAGGATGCTTGTAGGGTTCCTCTAGCATTTTAAGACAGTCTCCACACCCTGAAGAGCTTGGAGCTGTGTTCTTTCACAGCTAGTCCTAGGCAGCAGTAGTGGCTCCCTCGTTAGGATTGGGACAGGAGAGCCCTGCAGCTGCAGCACCCCAGGGATCCATCTGCACCCCACCTGGGGCTGCAATCAGCCTCAGCATCAGCTCCATGTTGAGTGCAATGTGATGAGCACCTGAGACCTGAGCCGGGCCGATGTGACGCAGAGATGGACAGTGGCACCAAGACTTTCCTTGTATCGGATGCTGCAACTTTCCGACCCGCTCCCGTGCAGGGCCATCTTGGGTGAAAGAAAATATAGAGAGGGCAGGTGGAGGACAGGGGCTCGGGTTACTGCCCTTCTCCACCTGCCCTGTTCTCCATTAGGAACATGTTTCTGGGTTTTTTCCCTATTTCCCAGGCTTGGCCATGGCCCCTGTCTGCTCTGGCTCTGTGCTGTCCCCTGCAGCCCTGTCCATCTCTACCACTGCCAGCCCTCCCCTCTTGGTTCCTCTGCCAAATGGCCCTTCCAAGCTCACATCTCCTGTGTGGTTGGGGCCAGGCAAGAGGGTCCTGCAGGGATGGGGAATGCCCCTGGGATGGGACCTGTAGCGGGGAAAAGAAGGAAGAAACCAGTCCCTGGGTTCCAGTGTGACCAGAGCAGATGCTCAGGGAGAGCAGACAGATGATACATAGGTTGTCATTGCTTTATTCCAATTTTTTTCTCCATTCCTGCCTTTATAATTTGCCTCTTTCAAATCTTAAACAACTCCACATCCTCTTTTGCAGTGTTTTTTTCCCCAGGCCCCCTCATGGCTGGGTCTGTCTGTGGCTTTGTCCCCCCATCCCCACTCTCCTCCCTCTCCCACCCCGCTGTTTGCTGCGGCTGAGCTCATTTCAGCTCTTCTTTCCCTTAGAATAACCGATCCACTCCGTTGTCCTCCAACAAATAAACTGACAGGCTAATGAATGGTTTCAGATGGTAATTAGCAACGGAGTTGCTAATAATGAATTCCATTTACATTTTAAGCACTGCAGAGGAAAGGCAAGACCCTGTCATTAATGCCCCCACCACCACAGCCTTTGCCTAGTGGGGAGCGCTCTCTCTGCGGCCCTTTGAGGGATGCGGGAAGGGCTTGGCCGTGATTGCACCTCAGCCGCTTCCATTTCAGAGGCTGCAAGAAGCAGAGTTGGTTAAGCAGCAATTAGAGGCAGGGGGGAGAAGCTGCTGCTGCTGCTCCCAGCATCTGGGAAAGCCACCATGGAAAATGGGCCATGGGAGGCAGGAGCTGGTCCTGAGCCAGGAAAGAAGGGCTGGATGGATCATCCCGCACCAGGGATTTATCCGGCTTGCCCAAGGCCCTGGTGCTGTCAGCCCTTAGTGGCCACACAACCCCCCTGTGCTGCCAGCAGCCATTTGCCCACCGGAGTAACACCTCAGAGGGGTTTCTCAATCCCCTCGACTGCATACACTCTGTGAATAGTTGCTAAAATTCTTCTCAATTATTTTCCCAGGGTTTTAGCATCTTTTGAAGGTGGCAATTGCCCTGAGAGACTTCACCCATCCCTGCCTGCCCCAGGAACAAGCCAAGCACTTTCTGCAGGGATGCCACAAATAATCAGTGAGGAGAAAGGGGGGAAAATGATGTTGTTTTGTCCACTACGAGCAAGGGATTCATGGTGGAAGCGCAGCAACTAGGCATGCCTGCTACTGCAGAGCGCTGAGCAGGACCTGAGAGATGCTCATAGCCTGAAGCTGGTGCTGGGGGTGAGCTTGGGAACACCACATGCCCTGCCTCAGTTTCCCCCTCCATGCCAAAGGGGCCTCATGGGGTGTCCACTGGATCAGGAAAACGTGCTCCCCATCCCCTTAGATTTTCCAGCACAGCAGGGCATTGCTCATGGATGGAGTGTCTCACCCCACGTGGGTGAGACACCAGTGCTGCCCTCCCAGCACCCACAGACCTCCCTGGACCCCCAGTGGTGGTCAGATCAGGGGGTGTCCCACAGCCACCCCCCATTTAGGGCAGCGGTACCCACAGAAAGCTGCTTGGGGGCCCACAGGAATGCAGGGGCTTGCCCTGCCTGGGATGGCATGGGCGCATCCTGCCTTACCACAGCCTTCACTTCCATGGGCACCAGGTCGATTGATTTATTTATGTATTTTTTCAAGCCCTGCTTGGAGTGAAAACAATCCAGGGGCCTCCAGAGGCTGATAAGATTTGACTGCAAGTCAATACTCGGCATGTCTTTTCACTGTGCAATGATCCCCTGGGCAGGGGACATGCAGGTGACAGGGGCAGGCAGAGGGCCAGCCTGGGGCAGGGACATCGCCTCTGCCCCGGGAAGGGATTTGGGGCAGAAAGGGGAGATCTGGCCTTCAGCAGATATCTCCTGGGATTATTGCCAGGAGCTCGGGCACTAAATGCAGACGGTGACCCCACGGTGGGAAGCTCTGTGTTGGGGACATGGCCATGAGCAGGGGATAGGGGCTGGGAGAGCAGCAGAGAGAGGGAGGGATGGGGAAGGAGGAGCAGGGAGAGAAATCACCCGTGAAAACCGACTCTGCCCTGACATCTGCTCCTCGGGGCTTTTGAGATGGTGAGGTTTTCCTGCGGGGAGAGCCAGGGCTGGGGGGTGCTGTGGGGAGCGGAGCCCTGGTGCACTCCCGTGCCATCTGCCAGGATTTGTCCTGCCTGTGGGTCCAAGGGCTGAAGTAGCTACCTCTGATGGCTAATAAGGATTGAACTCAGGCTGCCAGCTTTCCCAAAGTCCCTCCTGCATCTCCGTGGCCAGGACTCCTCGTTCATTTTGGAGATGCCGCCGGGAAAAGAGTGCAGGGGAGGCTGCCCGCACTCTGCTGACATTCGCAGTTAGCAGTTGGTGTCCTTGAGCGGAGCAAGAGAAGGGACCAGGTTCTCTTTAAGGGGGCAGGACTCCAAGAGCATCATGAAGGCAAGAGTGAGCTTCTCCCTCTGCTTTTCACCTCTCCTCTTCCCCTTCCCTGCCTGCTCCCGGCCGGGGACCAGGGCTCCCTGCCCACCCCTTTGCCTTCCCTGGCTCTCGGTGCTGGGCAGGGATGAAGGCAAGAGCTGGGTGCTGGGATGAAAGGCTGAGCGAGGGGAGGAGGAGGAGAAGGAGGGGAGGAAGGGGAGGGAGAGGGGGAGGATCTGCTAATTACACAGAACAGCTCTGGGGGCTGCTGAAGTCCAGAATGAAGCAAAGAGCAGCAGAAGCGAGTGCTGCAGTGGGAGCAGAGGAGCCCAAGCATCAGCAAGATCCAGAGCTGGCCGTTGTCCCCACCGGGAGCGACGGGGGAACACCCAGGGCATCCCGCAGCCCCGTCCTCCCGGGGGACAGCCTCTGGTACAGCCACCGAGCCTGCTGCCCGCTCCTCCGCAGCCAGCTCCGGGCGAGGAAAGGGGAAGTGGCTGGCGGTCCCCGGGACGCAGGGTTAACCTCAGCGCTCCGGCGGGCTGGGCTGGGGGGCAGCCGAGTCAGCCCTGCCATGGTCCCGGGGGGCTAGGAGCCCAAGCGGATCCACCGGGAAAGGGTGAAGGATGGCTGCCGAAGGAGGGAAAGCCAAGCCCGTCACCCAGTCCAGGATGGAGAACTTCCGAAAGGTGAGGACGTCGGAGGAGGACAGCCCGTTGCCCTTCCCTGACCTGCCCCCAGACGTGGTGGAGATGAGAGTGAAGGAGGGCAGCAAGATCAGGAACCTGATGAACTTCGCCATGGCCCAAATGGAGCTGAAGGGCAGCCGGCAGATTGTCTTCAGTGGTTGCGGCAGGGCGGTCACCAAGACCATCACCTGCGTGGAGATCATGAAGCGGAAGCTGGGAGGTCTTCATCAGGTCACTAAGGTACGCTACAAAACCTTGCTGGAGGTCTGGGAGAACCAGGACCCACTGCCTGATGGCCCAGCTCAGAACCTGACCGTCCACAAGAACGTCCCCTCCATCTGCATCCTGCTCTCCCGAGACCCCCTGGATCCCAACCAGACGGGCTACCAGCCCCCAGAGCCCTGGCACGGGCTGGGGACACAGCTTGGCGAGACAGAAGACACATCAGGCTCCTCCACCAAGGGGCTGAAACGGCCTCTGCCACCTCCCTGCGAGGAGCTGCTGACCAAGAAGTTGCAGGTACAGGTACCCGACAGCCTGAGGGGCTCGGAGACCACCAACCACCAGCCGGACCACCACCACTGACCCCACCACCTCCCGCCCTGACTGGCTGTATGCTGCATATATAGGCAGGAGATTGTACACTAGAGAAACTCTGGGGGGTTTTTAGCTGCTTCCCTGTGGATAAAGGCAGGGTGAAGCCTGTGCCGTACTCGCTCTGGGGTCATCACCGGTGTGCTGCAGGCTCCCACCAGCACATCCCCGCTCGCTGCTGCTGCTTCGGTTGACCCCCATGTGTGGGGGCTTACTGCTGCGGGGGGAACCTCATGCCCAGGTTTGGAGTGACAGTTAGAGTTAAACCTGTCAACTCTTGGTTATGGGCTGAAGCAGCAGGGGAGGATGTGTCAGGAAGGGGGGAGCTGCTGACCCCGCATTTGGCCACCCAGGGACAATGCTACCACCAGCCAGCTTTCTGCAGTGACTCCCAGGGAGCCAGCGCACCCCTTGCCTTGCACTGAGGGGTGCCTGGGGCAGGCGGCTGCACATCATCACTCCCCATTGCGATGTCTCATCAAGAGAGATGATTTTACCCTAAGCCCGTTGGAGTAATGCCTTCATTATCAAAACGGCTGCTGTTACACCCGGTGAGGAGCTGTCAGGTTTATTAATGCCAGGCTCAGCGCCCCGCGGCACCGAGATTCATCCTGAATAAAACACACAAACAAGCAGATGGGTTGTTTCATCCCCATGCCCACAGAGCCAAGCATTGTGGGACAGCAGAAGAAAATAAAACAAACCTCCTTCTTCTTCTTCTTCTCCTTCTTCTTCTTCCTGCGTCAGATATTCAGGTCTGCTCTCCTGGAGGTGTTTGTAGGGTCTGGAGCTGGGACGAAGCCCTGATGTCAGGAGCTGGAGACAGTAGAAGCATTGGGTGGGTTGTTGTCGTGGCTGGATGCAGTGCGTGGTGCAGGACAGGGAGGTTTTTGGGTCATAGGCTTGGCTGCAGAACCCTCACTGTGGGCTGGCTCCCTGGGAGAGCCCTTCGGAGAAAAATGTCTATCTCTTCCAAGGGGTAACAAATGGAAAACAAATGGTCTTTAGAAATAGTTAAAAATTGTCTTTGGGAAAACGGTGGGATCATCTCAGTTGCTGACCACAGATCAGCACAGCAAGGGCTGCTGCCGATCCAGGACAAGGGGATCCCGGCCAAAGCCTGTCGCTTGGTGGAAGCGCATTGGGGCGTCCTACGTGCTCTGGCAGCAGCCTGGCCATGCTGGCACGGCAGAGTCTGGCAAAGCCCTGTGCCAGCCCCCATGGCTGGCACAGCGGGGACCGGGGATGGGTTATGGGAGGCCAAGTGAACCCTGATCCACCTGGTTCCCCTCGACTCAGCCCAGGCAGCCCCCGGGGATGAATTAAATCGGTATTATGAGCCTATCCTTCCCAAGCCAGCCGGGAGGGATGCTCCAGCTGCAGCTGCCTTATCTCCCTGCCTCACTCCTGCTCTATACCCTCTTTTGTCAAGCGCTTTGCTTGGAGCAGGAATGAAGGGAGACCAGGGAGTGAGGAGGAGGAGGAGGAAGCAGGGGTCTTGTTTTGTTTGGCAGTGACCTTGTTATCTCTCTCCGCAAGCAGCTGCTCCTCTGGGCCAGAGGCTTGCGCTTATCTGCCCTGCCGCAGATTGATTCACTTCACTTATCTGCCACTGTGTAGTTGAATATTAAATTCCAATTGTTATCTTTTGATGCTTGTTTCTTGGCGGGTTTGGGGCTGGGAAAGCTTTGGGCTCTATCCCACCCAGCCATTGCTCTTCCCAGCCTCCTCTCCCTGGTGCAGACATCATCCAGGTTCAACCCTCTGCCCCACACACTAGCTAGACTGCTGGGTACGGGCTTCTACCCCAGATGTACTACAAATCATGTTAATAAATAAAACCTTCCATAAATACTCTGATGGGAGCCTAAAGACTGTCACAGTCATGCAGCCGAGAACAGCCCTTTGCCTCCCCAGTCCTGCCCCACTGCTGCTGTCTCACACTGCTCCCAGCAACCCCAAATCTCTAATTTCTCATTATTTTTTTAATGTGCAAAATTATTTTTAATTGGTTTTATATGTGGGCAACCCAGCCCTGGAGGCAACAGGAGCCTGTGGATTCTGCACTCCTGGCTTTGCTGGCTGTCAACCAAGGATTTCCCATTTGAGAAAATGGTTAAAAAAAAAAAGATTCTAACCCCAAATACGAAGCATTTAAAATAGCATGGTAACAACTGGCTCCACAGCGTCCTAAGGGGACACGGCAAGCAAAATTATCACGATGCCCTTGTGCTGCACAGCCCAAAGTATCGGCACAGAACAATTTGGGGGTGATTTTGAGCGCAGCGTGCCCAGCATAGCGGCCTGAGAGCTGGTGGCTGCTCAGGCCATACGCGGCATGATGGAGGCCGCGGGCAGCGCCCTGCGCTCGGGGTCTGGGAGGCCTGGGGACAAGGCCGTGATGGAGGCTGCCCTCCTGGGTGCGAGGTCTGGCGGTGGGACGGAGCCCTGGAGAGCTGCTGGGTGCCGCAGCCACAGCCAGTCTGGGTGCCACGTTCCCCTCACCGAGCCGCGACCACAAGCAGGGCTAAGGAAGCGCTTTCCTGTGGGAGCCCACACCAGGGCCACGCCTGCCCGAGCTCGGCTCACGGAGCTGCCGGGCTATAGCAGCAGCCCGCACAATCCTTAAAACACACCGAGGCGGCCGCTCAGGCCCCTTTACGCGGCGTGGGCGGCCGAGCGGCACCGCCACGCCCGCCCCGTCCCGGCTACAAAATGGCGGGCGGCAGCGCCGGGCGGGTGCTGCGCTAAGCTCCGCCCGCTGCGGCCTTCCCGCCGTTTCGCGGCGGCGCGGTGTGTCCCCTCGGCGCCGCCGTAGCCGCCGCCTTCAGCCCGCCCGCCCGCCCTCCCTCCCCGCGCGCGGTCCGGTGCCCGGAGCGAGCGGCGCGCGCCCCCGGTGCTGCCCTCCCGCCCTCCCCGCCGCCATGCTGGCCGCCTCCGCCGCCCTCCTCCGCCGCTGCGCCGCCTCCGGCCTCCGCGCCGCCGTCCGCCGGTCCGCCGGCCCCGCAGGTGAGCAGGCCGCCCGCGTCCTTGCCGCTCGGCGCCGGCGCCGCCCCGGCTCGCCTCGCCTCGCCTCGGCTCTGAGGGGCCCAGTGGGGGCGGAGAGGGAGGAGGAGAGGCGGCGAGGCCCGGCCGGTAGCGCCATGTCCTTGTAGCGACCCGTCGGCGTCACTCGAGGGCAGGCCGCCCCTGCGGCCTAGTGCGCGCCATCTCCGCCGGGCCCAGCTGGCGCCCCCGCTCCCGCCGCCCCCGGTGAGCCCCCCGCCGTTACCGGCCCCGCCGTCTCCTGCACGTCGCCGCGCCCCGGCCCGAGGCTGTAGCGGGGAGGGCCGGCGGCGCTTTCCCCGGGCCTCCTGCGAAGGTGACATTGACGGTGACCTCTGCAGCCGGTCCCGGCCCCAGGGAACACAGAGGGGCACCGGGCCTCGGCCCCGGCTCCAGGAGCGAGCGGGGCGGGCGAGCCCTGTGCCGTCCAGTGCCTGGCCTCCTCTCACTCTCCTCATTAACACCGTAATTAATGGGAAGAAAAGTGGCCACAGGCAGCGCAGTGTGAATGCTGACCAGGGAGCCAGAGCTGAAATACCGAAGGTGTCTCAATTAATGGCTAATTAGCAGGCAGTGGTTATGATTAAAACGCTGGAAGACCTGCGTGTGCCTCTCCTGTACCATGTGCAAATTAAACCGTTGCCTCAGGGAGCGTGTTGCTGCATTTTTAAAAGTAGTAAGCAATGGTCATCCTGTTTGCATGCAGGGCTTTCTTGGATGCTCCTCAAAAACCTTATATTTAAAAAAAATCCATTATAATTCTTTGCTCGCAGTTCCTTCCTCCTGAACCCTGGCTACTGGTGGCCCTCGCTTCTCTGCTCTTTTGCTAACATGCAGGCTCCACGTTCTTCTTTTCCAAGGTCTTGTATTACAAACACCCCGCTTAACACTCCCGACCTGGCTCGCCTTTGCTGGTGGCCTCGGGGGGGTTGTGTTTCGGCAAAGAGAACACCTCGGGTTCACCTCGCGAGGCCCTGGGTTTGGATTTACGTTATATAACGTAAAACATTCTGCGTGTAAAGCACACGCAGCCTCAGGCTTCCTGTTGCCAACATCGCCTTTTCCAGTAAATTTATGCTCCTCTTGATGTGTGGTTTTTTTCTTCCTTGGTCATCAACAGGGAAAGTTGACAAATGTTGGCCCTTGAAGAAGCTTTAGCACGTTTGTGTAATATTAGATGATTTTTCAGCTTCCCGGGCTCTCAAGACTCCTTGAGTTCTCTTGAAAACGTGCCTCTGCAAACACACTTTCCCTTTTCCTCTTCCTTGGGTTGGGAATCTCCCCACAGATGGGTTGGTGTGGTTTGGCTGGCACACAGGCACTGCGTGTATGACGGTGACCTTGATGGACCCCGGTGAAACCTGAGGCACCCAGTGACCTTGGTGGACCCCAGTGAAATACAAGGCACCCGGCTGGCTCCTGCGGGGCCTCTGCTCTGCCCGGATCTGGTCTCCAGTGCAGAGGTAGAAGTGTTGGTGTGGAAAACAAAGAGCAGTTGAGGAACATGGCACCAATTTGAAAAATGCACCCTGCAAACCTAGAGTTCATGTTCTTGTGATCTCTTCTGTTTTTCTTCAGGGGTCCTTGTAGTCTAACCAAGTTGTTTCTTTAAGACTAAAGGAAGTGGCTTTGTTGAGTGCTTGGTGGAAAGGGACTTTTGCTTTCTGAATTAAAGACTTGAGAATTTCAATCTAGGCTTTTCTCAGATTGCAGTTTGCTATTTCTCTGTAGGATTTGCTTTGTAATTGGGAGAAGTATTCTCTCCCAAAGGGAGCACCAAAGGGCTTTTCAGTACTCTCTTGCTCCCTGCCTGGGTGCAGAAGCATTTACAGGAGCGCACGTGATTTATGGGCAAAAGCAGGGTCAAAGAGCTGTTTTGGAGCTGGGGAGAGGGTGGGAAATCTCCCTACAAAACAGCAAAAGTGCATTGTAGTTCTGGGCTGGCCTGTCACTTTTCCCTCACCAAAGTATGTAGAGAAAACAGATGAAAATATTTTCACGGCTTGGGAAGCACTGCACACACCAGAATTGCAGTTGACATGTGGGACCACATTAAATTTTGTTAAAAATACGGATCACGTTTGGATTGGGCTGTCACTTAATGGGACTAAAGCTACTCCTTGAAATTGCTGGTTTTTATTCTGTTACATTTCAGATAGCAATGCAAGCCAGCTGGAACGTTTCTTCTTTTTAATAAAACTTTGTGGTTGGTCAGTGTGAGCCATCCATGTTGGATTAAGAGAGAAAAAGATGTGCAGCTATCTCTGACTTCCTCCACAGCAGAGCTTCACACTGGCAAGGTTATATTTAGTGTGTGACCCCTCTGTAAGTATTACTGGAGTGAAATTGCTGCGAGGAGAAGAAGCTGTGTCTCGCCAGGCTTGTGTTCTGCCCCTGAGGCAGCTTGCAGGGTGCTCGGGCTTGGCAGGGAGTACCCGTTACAGCCCTGCAGCAGGTGGAGCTGGCTGTACCCTGGGGTTTAGTTCCTATGAGTTCATAATCTTACCAGCCTTATTTGTCCATTGGAGTACAACTCACTTCAGTGCTTTATGAATTATAAAATATTAATCAAGTACAGCCTTGAGAGCTGGCAGTTTTATCTTGGATAGACACAGACAGCAGTGATATTTTGTGTGTGTGTGTGTCCTTCAGCAGCCTGTTGGAAGAAATTGCTCTAATCTCTTTGCTTTTGAGAGCTTTTATAGTCGGGCTCAGGTCATTTTGCACAGATTCCTTAAACTACTTTAAAACAAGCCTCCATCAGCTCTACACTCGTGGCAGAACTGGAGACCTGCAGCTCGCTGCTACCGAGTCATCCATCAAAGTCAGCCTGTTGGTTGGGAAATCTGCTTTTCCTGGATTGCAAAATCAGTTATGGAGCAATTTCAGGAGTAGGAAGTGACTCCAAATAAGCCGGCGTATCGCTCGTAAGCGGGTAATGGTGTAACTAACGCGGTATAGGGGGTTATTCCCAGAAGGAGTGCCACTGAAAAAACCACCTTGTGTAGTTAAAGTCACTGCACAGACAAGTCCTGGGGGTGTGAGAAGCGTTGAATGTGGGGAACAGAAGTGTCTTTGGGGTGCCTGTTGCTGCAGTACATTTACGTTACATTTCCTTGGCTTGCTTTGCTCTGGGAAGAGGGAAAATTCCTATATCTTACAGAAACGGAGATCCCAGAAAGCTCTTAAAGACCAGAATAGCTTTTATCTTAAATCGTAAGCTCTATTCATCCAGTGCTTACCTAGGCTGAGGACTGATCCAGACCAACTGTAGTGAGCAAAATGCCTTTTATGGCTCTTAGTCTCTTGGTCAGGACTCAAACACGGTTCTTTTCTCTTCGCTCAAAGGCTCCTTCCTTTCTTTTTGCGTTCAGCTGTCCTGCAAGCCCGCTGCTACTCTCACGGGTCACAAGAATCGGATGAAGAATTTGATGCTCGCTGGGTGACGTACTTCAACAAGCCAGATATTGATGCCTGGGAGCTCAGGAAAGGTATGTTGAGTGAAAAGGGGGGAGTAACGTGGAGTACATATAACTGCTTTGTAAGTTTTATGAGCAGAAATAACTTATTTTTACTTTGCTGTTGGAGAGCAGAAGTAGTGAAAACTGGGAGTTGGGTCCTGTAAATACCCAGCTGGGGTGAGACGCTATGCGAGCCTTACTCAGGGTTACTTGGCTGCTCTGTGTGTGCCTGTCGTCGTAAGTTGTAGTGCCCCAGAATATGCATTTGAGCACCTGGGTGGGAGGGAGAGACATGTTTGCTGGGAGGAGAGCGTATTTGAGCTCAGCTGTTGCTTAGCGTCTAACCACACACATTTTCCTTTGGACTTTGACTCAATGGCTTGGCCATGACTCATTGTAGACTCTCTGATTGTCTCCAGTTGGCATTTACCATGGAGTTGCCAGCTCCTATTAAACTACCCCAATTAGGGCTTTTAAATGTGTTTGCATAACAGCAGAGGGATCATTCCGGCATCACCTGGATGATGAGGTGTTGGCTCTGGGGAAGGAGAGGAAGGGAATAGACAGTGCCTCGAATTCTAGTTTCGTTACACCCGTAGGATAAAGAAATTTTCTGTTTCTTAATGATTCCGTAACTGGGGTACAGACACCAACTCTTTTTTGAAGTGTGGTTGAAACTGGCCCACTAGGATTTAATGAAATCCACTCAAAAACTGCAGTAATGAGAGGGAGAAGAGTGAAATAAAACCTTTAGCTCTGTGTGTGTCCCCAAAATGGCAGTGAAAATTGTGCTCAGCTTCTACTGGTGACTTGGTGTTGTGGTAATACTTAATTCTTTCATAAGCTGGAGCAAAACAACGCTCAGCAGGTTCCTTTTGATAGCACGATGAGCTGATGCCAAGTTCCTCTTGGCATTTCCTTATATTCACAGGTGTAAACACGCTGGTGGGTTACGACCTGGTTCCGGAACCAAAAATCATCGATGCAGCTCTGAGGGCATGCAGACGGTTAAACGACTTTGCCAGCGCTGTCCGCATCTTAGAAGTTGTAAAGGTGAGCGGAGTGGCAGCCTGGGGTGCAACTGCAGGTGGGTCAGGCCACAGACCCTTCTGTGAAGCCCCATCTGGATTGCAAACCCAGCCGGTGTATGGTGGGCCTTGAAATAACACCATTCCTTTTCCTTTAGGACAAGGCAGGACCTCACAAGGAAATCTACCCTTATGTTATCCAGGAACTTAGACCAACTTTGAGTGAACTAGGGATCTCCACTCCAGAGGAACTGGGCCTGGACAAAGCATAATTCCATCGGTAAGGGATGCTGTTGCTCTTGGCCTGGGACTCCTGTGTCCTAAAACTCCTCTGGCAAAGACTGGAGAGTCCTCTCCTTGCCTTCATGGGTCTGTGAAAATGGCCCAACTGCTGGTGGTCACCCAGCCACACTGAAGATTCCCCACATTACACTGAGAATAGCGTCCTTTTTTGATGATTAAACACTACTTTGGAGGGCCTGTTGCTTACAGAATAAACAGATCAGCTGTAGCATAGCCAGAGCTTAACCGACCTGTGCGCAGAATATCCTTTAGCCTCAGTTTTGGGAGAGCAATGGAGAATTTCATCCTGGTCGCTGTAACCTCAGGCCTCAGAAAGCCACTTGTTTTACTGGCTTTTTAGAGCTGAACTTCATACTTTCTAAATTTGAAAATGATTGTAAAGACGACATTTAGATCCCCATGATGCATACCAGCCTCTCACACTGTGTGACAGTGTTGTTATCAACAGCAGCTCCTCCAGTTAATGAGACTCTCCCAAGTATAGGCAAGACCTGAAATGCTCTAATCCCAGACAAAAACCAAGCCCTAAATAAATCCTCATGGAAGTGAAGCAGGAGATAGGCAGGGTGGTATGCCTGCGTTGTAGTATTGTGCTTAGCATAGAGGTATTGGGTGTCAGACTGCGAATAGCATTTAATTCTGGGTCTGGAAGTCCTTGCCCTGGAATGTGATGTCTTGGGTGCTGAGGGAGCTGTGCTGGGAGTGCTGGAGCTGCATTTAGGGGCTGAGGGGGCTTAAGCTGGGCCTTGTAAATGCACAATGGCAGTAACTTGGCTGGGAGCCCTGTGGAGATGCTGGGCTGCAGCTTTCGTGGCTTCTCTGCCCTTTTCTCTTCCAGGTGCATCACGTGAGCATTTTCCTGATGCCGCCCGGTTGTACACGCTCGCCTGGAGACATCAGCGTTAAACTATTACCTTCTTTGAAATAACTGCTTCCTGTCTTGAGTCACGGTGTTCAGTGACTCGAAGTTGGACCTAATAAAGGAAAATCTGGTTTGACTGAGACAGTAGCGGTGGCTTGCGTGATTATTTCTTCTTGCTCTTGGCGGCTGGCGGGGGGAAAAGGGAAGAAAAGGGAAGAAACAACTTGTAAATGTGCTCTCCCAGGAGAGCTTAAGAGCTCCTAAGGCCTCATTTGCTGGGCAAGGGACAGGTAACGTCAAAAAAGGGAAATTCCTCTATTGGATGTTAATTTTATTATCCCCCCTCTCCCCTCCGGCTCAGCAGGAGGGGAATTTTTCGGGAAAACAGGAATCCGTGCAAGGAAGCGGTTGCCTCTGCACAGCGGGGGCCGTGCCGGGCAGCACCTCCTGCTGTCCGTCCGTCCGGCCCGGCGGCGCATGCGCAGAGAGGCGCCCCGCCTCCCATTGGCTGGGCGTCACCGCCCCTCGCTGCTATTGGCGGGAAGGGAGGCGAGGGCGGGGCTTCGGGCGGCCATGGCGACGGGCGGCGGAGGCAGCGGGG
>JAVSBS010016652.1:0-12686 GCA_033124195.1 Coracias cyanogaster
CGCGCAGCGCCGACGGGGCGGCCGCCGCTGCCGCGGGGCGCTGCGGAGCGGGGCAGCGCGGAGCGGAGCGCAGGGAGCGGGAGGAGGAGGAGGAGGAGGGAGGAGCGGCGGGACGGAGCCAGGGGGCGGGCGGCGGGCGGGGCTGTCCCGCTCTCCCCCCGCACACACCCGGTTTCGCTCTCCGCACCTGCGGAGCGGAGCGCTCGGGACCTTGTCCCCGCTCCGGGCGGGGCGAGGGGCTGTGGACCGGGGGGACGTGGGGACATCGCCCGAAACCGCCCAGCGGAGGAGAGACCCCCACGAACGGCGGAGGCAGAGGCCGAACGAAGCCGCCGGGAGCCCCGGACGGGCCGGTCCCGGCAGCCGCGGCACCAGTCGTGGCCGGAGCGTGGAAAGCGCTCTCGGGCAGAGCGGACAGCAGAGCTTCAGGGTGGAGGAGGTGGGCAGAAGGGTGGCCGGGGCAAGGTGGTGGCACCTTGGAGCTCGCTCTGCAGCCGGTGGTGGGTGGGCTTTGCGCTGCGGCGGCTGGCGAGCAGCCACCTCGTCCAGCCTGCCAAGCCCTGGGTCTCAGAGGGGTGGTGGCATCTCCCACCAGTGCGTGAAGTAGCTGCCATCTTGATGGCCCCTGCCAGCCTGGTGGCACCTCCTAGATGCACCCAGGTGGGGACAGCTGCAGTACAGGGCTCCTGCAAGCACCAGCCGAGTGGCCACAGCGTCCCTCTCGCTATCGCCCACCCCAGCACAGGGGTCAGGCGTCCTCCCTGACAGGTCCAGGGCACTGGCATCTCAGCAAGGCTTGTCTCAGCAAGACGGTGACCAAAAATCTCAACGTCTCACCACAGCTCTGAGACAGCAGCTGCCATTTTTCACTCTTTACGAGTTGATTGGCATCCTCAGAGCCTCAGTCAGAGCTGAACTGAACTCTGCAAGCGCACAAGAGAAGAACGTAGAAGCATCTTCCGTTCTTTATTGCCCTGAAATGTGTGCTCTGAGATAAGTTTTTCCTGCATCCTCACCCTGACACAGCCCTTGTGGAGCTCCTCAACACGAAGGAGTTCTCCTCGCCCCTTTCTATCTGGTCTACGCAATGCTTCTTGGAGCGCTCTTCTTCCCAGCGACCCCAACAGCTTTCCCAGCACCCTCGAGCAGATTCAGCGGAGGAGCATGGCACCGGGCATCTTCCTTCCAGCTGGCTCCGACGGAAGAGGTTTTCCTGTAGGCATTAACTCAACCCTGGAGGATCAACCCCAGACCCTCCTGCCAGACTGCCACTTTTCCAGGGAAACTGGAGGCTAGCTCGTCTTTTAAAAAAAAATCCCCAAATCTGGACAGTATTTCAAGTCGGATTACTGCTCTTTCTCCAAAGAGCCAAAAGTTTTAGCTGAACAGAACTAGCCGGGCTGCGCAGAAAGGAGGCTGTAAAGAAGGAGGTTTTATTGCCCTCAGTGCTGCACCTCACCACCCTAGGACAGCTCGGCGTCCATCAGCGGTGGCAAAGGGTCAATTCCACCAGCCAGGACAGCAGCAGGAGAAAGGAAGGATGCTGGGGAAGCAGAGCCCTGATGTTTAGGATCTTTAGGGTTTTCCACGAGAAGGTTGCTTGGGTGAGGCCAACAGGGAGAGGCCAGGAGCCAGCCCACACCCTTGCCGATGGGATTAGCAGCAACGCTCATCATCCCTCCTTGCCACCCCCAGGAAAATAAGCCTAATTCCTTTCTGTCGCAGAAATGGCTCCAAGAGGAGGCTAGGGAACAAAACTCGCTCAAATATTGAACTAGAAAAATTTTGCCCTATCTGCCTTTCAGTAAACAGTGACTAATTGCTCTGGCTGGAGCTGCCGTACCTTCAAGATTGGGAGGTGCAGATGGAGCAACAATGGCGAAGGCTCCTTACCTAATGTTCGCTGTACATTAATCACAAATATTTGCTATGCAAATCTTGTCATACAAAGCAATTATTGCTGTTCCCATACTGACCTCATGTTTATTTATCACATGAGCTCTTTATCTGAACCTTGTCTGGTCTCTCTTTCCGTATAAGCGTATTAGCGTGTGGCTTCCAAAGGCACCCAGCTGAGAAATTGTAGATTTATTTGCGGCGTGGAGGGACGGCGCGCACCACGCCGACTGCAATGCAGAGCCGAGAGGCTCAGCTCTTATGCCGGTGGCTCTTAATGCAAAATATTCTCACCCCGAGGTCTTCTGCTGGGACAAAGAATTCTTTCTAACAGTGCAGGGCCACGACGCCAGGTTTGCTCTGACTCTGCAGTATTAGCCAATAGTTAATGGAGACTGTCAGACCAAGGAGTCCTGCAGTAAAACTCCAGTTGAGCTTTTTAGGGCCCGCTTAGTAAAAGTAAAATTTTACACAGTCCTTCATCCTTGGGTTTGCCACCTTTGCCCACCTCTGGGACAACGGGTCGTAAAATGATTTAATTCCACGACCAGATAAATTGCAAGTGCATTGCTGAAAGGGGCAGTGCTTGGGTAGCTGGAGCACTGGGTATCTTTAAGCACCACATATTCTCTTGCCGTAGGAGTTTTCTCCATGTGATTTAATGTTGAGCAACAGTGGCATCCGGTGGGCAGAGGTTTCCTCCCGGACAGCTAGTGGCAACTCGCTCCCTCAGTTTTGCCCTGTGGGCTCTCTAGATTGTCAGTAAACACCATTCCTAAATGTTTCTGGATTTAGGATTCTTGTTGCTCCTCCTTTCTTCAGTTTGGCTGTGCCGCAGGCAGAGCCATGGGTTAACTTTTGCAGCACTAGATTTTTTTTCTGAACACGCTAGATTATGCTCTGCTATATAATCTAGAGGCAGGCAGGACTTTTGAAATCAGCTGTCCCTCCAAGCCGATCGATTTTGTTCTGTGCGGCCAACACTGCAGGTGAGGTTTCATCCCTCTCCCGACAGCAGCAGGAAGGATACCCACGGGTTCCTGCCTCCAACCAGACCCTCGCTGACCTCTCCTGGGTGCCCTCCTCGTCCACAAACACTATCAGTGCTCTTCTATCAAGGGAAAAATGTCGAATAGCCCAGGAGCCTGAACCAAATAAAATCCCGCTGGTGTATCCCCCGCCCCTCTGCTCCCATCCGCAGCCTCTCTGCATCTCTCACTGCTCACTCTTCTGCTCGCACCACTGGTTTACAGCTCTTCCCAACGCAGTGTCATTTTCCAGTGCAATTAACGCAGCGTTTCCCATTGCTTCCAAATTGTTAATCAAGCCAGTAATGAAGAGCAGGGCTGGTGATGAACCCGGCGATGCCCCCCTGGGTACTCTCCCTCACCCAAATCACCTCTCTCCAGCACCACCCTTGCCTTAGGATCTCAGCTGGCTTTCCATCCGCCTGACAACTCACACACCCCGCTCGGTCTGAAACATTTCTTTCCCCCTCAAGTATTTCTCTTTTATGGTGCAGCTGTAGCTTTTGCTAATTCTTCATGAAATTACTCTTTTTTTTTCCCCTAAAGTAATATTTTTCTTGAGACACTGAATTAAAAAGGGGCCATAAATGACTAATGGTAATTAATAAAAATGAAGAAATAATTGGGCAATATTTTTAACGCTATATGCCTGGAGTCAAACTCCTAAATCCCAGTTTCAGTTAGAGCAGCCTGGGGGTTTTTTTTCTCCCACAAAGAAGCAGCAGTTCCCATGCCCGTCTCAGCAGGGTGAGACACAAGCAGAAGGACAGGGAATACTCCAAGTGATGGAAGGACCCTCCAAAAACCCCAGAAAGCAAAGGAATAGGCAAGTGTGCTGGACCATGCCGGCAGCAGGCAGCTTGCTGCTGCCCTTCTTCCCTCTCCAAGAGAAGGAGGATCATCCGTGCCAGGACAAGTGGAGATTTGGGGAGCTGGTGAACACCTTGGTCCTCTGAAAAACAGCACATTTAACCCATGGAGAGCCCTGCCACTTCCAGGGGACTGTTAGAAAGGGATTAGACATCTAAGGGCAAGACCATTACATTAAAAAAAAAAAAAAAATAGAAGCAATAAAAGCCTTTTTGTGGTTCAGAGCATAAATCAGCATTTTACGGCTTCCCCTTGCAGGGAGTGCAGCTACAAATGTCTAACTCAGGGATTTTTATATTTAGTTGGGAAATATCGGGGAGAGAGCAGGGCAAAGGAGCGGGCACAGGACCATTCGCCTGAGTCAGCGCTGCCGATCCAAGGATGCCACGGCATCCCTGTGGCTTTGGAAGAGAGGCTGAGAAGGATGGTGTGGAGGTGAGTGTATGGTCCTGGCACGTGGAGTGGGTCTTGGGTGTGCACAGAGCCGGTTTTGATGGCTGCTTTCCCGCTGTTCCCCTCTCCTGGTGATAACTTCTTGCCGGTGCTCTCCCTTTGCCAGTGCAGGCTATCAGAAACTCGGATCCAACCCCCAGATCTAAACTCAAGCTCATTCAGAGGTCACATTTTACAACGTAGTGCAGCCCCCCAACCAGATGAGTGCCTGGCTAATTGCCGTCCGCATTAAATGGGGTTTGTGGTTGCTGTGGGATCAAGCATGGTCTCCTCCCCCTACTCTTTATGTTCCCAGGCGCTAATGATGAAGAGAACACGGCATTCGATGGCCACAGACGTGCTTTCCAAACCCTAGGTTTGCTTACACCCAGGAGAGTGCAGAGGCAGGAGGGCTGTCAAAGCTGCAACTTAGCAGAGCAAAAAACACCACAAAGGGATAAACCTCAGCAGGCAATTGGAGAGTGCAGAGCACCCCCAAGATGTCCCATGGAGTAGGTTTGACCACTAGGCCAATGCATCCCTTTATTTTCACCGCTTCTTACAATGTCAAGTGGGACGGAGCTGGCCAAGCTGGCGCATGTAGAACAAACTCCGGGTTCCTCTCGCTTGCTGGGCTGGAGGAGGCTGTGTACATCACAGGCATAAATTGTTTAGCTGAAAGCATGGGAGAACTTGTGCCTTGCACAGCAGCAGCTTATGTCATTTAACAAAGCAAGTGCGTGGCAGCTGTGGTGACAGAGATGCTCCTTGTGAGCCGTGCTGAAGGAGAAGCCCTGGTCATTAGGGAACATGTGCTAGAGCACATGAAGCTGGAAGCGAGCATCTGTGCACAGAGCAGGTCAGCAAAGAGCCCTGAAACAGATACAAACACACTGCATGAGAGAAACATTCATTCAGGTACCCCTTTGTCTACCAGCACTGCCTTACTTACATGTGATGAGCAGCCAAAACCTTGTGCAAGAAGAAAATTTGTGCAAGGGGAAAGTGGCTTCTCATCTCCAGACAGCCAGGACCCTTGGAAATGCCAAGTAGCCCACCTCGAATTGATATCAAGACAATTATGGAGGGATTTTTTAATAGGTGCAGGCTTTTTCCTCCACGTATGGACAAGCAGGCCAATAAATACAAGATCTCTATGTACATACCCACATGAGCAGCACTTTGGAAGTACGCTGCCTTGGTGCATAACAGTGGTGAACATCTGTGGGGAGAAAGAGTGGCACAGAGGCATCCCTGTCTCCTCCATCTCCTGCACAGAAGATGCTCTGCCACTTGGCCGAGATCCCCAGCTCCACGTTTAGAGAAGTGGGACCTACAATGGGAGCAGTGTGGAGCTCAGCTGTGTTTGTAGGACTTCAGAGATGATATCATAACCCCAGCAGCAGAGCAGAGTGCAGCTCCAAGAGGGCTGTGAGATGAGAGCTCAGCTATTCACCGGGGCCAGTCAATCTGGCATCAACAGTGGGCCCATTGTAGGGTGGTGCAATGCACTACTTTGTCTTTTTATTATTATTATTTTTGCAGAGTTATTGTTTGGGCAGTAACAAAAATTCCCCTGGAGCACAAAGAAGTGTATTCTAGGAACCTGAAAGAAGCCAGCCAATTAGATCATAGAAAAAACTACGTTATAATATGAAATTTCAAAAGTAATAGGTAGCCAATACAACAGCTACTTTGTATTTTCTAGACCTAAGGACTGATCCCATTTTAGACCACACGTGGTTTTTAGCGGTATTTGTGTCCCATTCATAGCAAAAGGATTTAAGTACACTCAATTTAAGGAGACCTAAAACAGGTCTTTGGGTTCCTCTCTGAATTAGGGCATCTTTTCTTTTTTTTTTTTTTTTAATTTTTTTTTTTATTTGGTGGTCCTCCTGTATATATCAATCTCCTTGGTAACCTGCCATTCCCCGATTCACTTACATTTCATGGCTCCTTCTCTGAAAGCACAACTTTTCAGCTCAGTAGAAGATGCAGCCATTTTCCATCCCCCGCCTTGTCCACATGCAAGAATGTGGGTGTGTTTGTGTTTCCCTCCTACCAGAGTCACGGGACATCCAGATACAGCATCCTCTTGCCTGGACCTCTCTCAGTCACCCTTCTTTCCCATCTCTCCCCTGCCTTCGTCATGAATTCTGGTGGTGGGTCCCACACCTGCAGCCAGCTCCTCGCAGCTCAATGATTTCCTGCCATAGTTCACAGCTTTGCTCCTTTTAAAAGAGCCTCTTGCCAACTGGCATTGAGCAGACTGCAGTAAAGACAATATAGAGGTCATCTGCTTGATACCAGAAGAGAGTTTCTTCTTGCAGTTGATGGATCATACTTCAGTCCAGTCCTGATACATCACCTCTCAAGCCAATATGACCCAAGCATATCAACACACAAAGTAACGCCTGCATTTGCTCAAGGAGGGAACTCAATTTTGCAAGCCAACTGAAGGTGACAGAGGCTGTGGCTCAGCCCTCTGAAAGCCTGGTGCTATGGACTGACAATAACGGGGCTGGGATTTCTCCTCCCAGGGTCAAAGCACCCCGCTGTATTCAACACGGTGAGGATTACAGCTGGAAAAGTCTAAGGGGGAACTAAAGGATCTTCACCCATTCCCCAAAGCGTGTTTGAAGCTCCCAGTTACAATTCTTTATGAAGCGGTTCCCGATGCCTTTTTTGTGTACAAAGTTTTCTGATGAAAAATTCATTTATACAACACAGAATGTGTCTATAAATAATAGGCGCTCCAGCTCACCTGCCTCTTCACAATTCTATAGGCAATGCAAGCTCTGTTTATAGCAAAATAGAGAAAATTAACACCACCATGATACTAGCACACATCCCCTGCCTGGCAGAATTTTCCGGATGGTCCCATTTGCCCAATAATTCATTGTTTCTATAGCAATCTCATCCAGAAGAGTTTCCCGTGGTGCTTGAGAAGAAGGACGCTCCCAGGACCATGATAGCTTTGTTAGCTCCAAATACTTTACAACTAGAGTCTCGTTATCAACATCGGCTTCCAAAAAATCACTGTTACTTCAAGCATGGTTGTTAATGTGCCCATGACAAGATGTTTGAGATGTTCAGTCGCTCCAGGACACTGGCCCATTTGCTTATAAGCTGCTGAGCACAGGCTCATACCAAGTTTATTTGTAGGAATGACTGCACCAGCCAGGTCCTTTCAGGTTGTCGTTCCTCTGTTAAACCATTCTATTAATTCTTCATTTTCCATTTAGCTGTAAGAGTCACGAAGCTGCCGATGGGGGAGGAAGCGCTCAATAACTTGAGGCACCAAAGAAGATTTAAAACCCGGCTTGTATAAAACCAGCGATGGAAATCACCGGTCCTCGCCAACGTGGCAAAAGCCGAGGCAATGGGGCTGTGCCGGTGGATGCCGAGGTGGGACCCGGGGCTGCGGGTGCTGCTTGGCAGGCAGCTCACGCACGGGTGCTCTCCCCTGCCGGGCCCCCCCGGCAGCACAAAGCCGAGCAGGGTTTCAGGGCGCTGCTGCCAAGGCAAGGGCAAAACATCCGCTGGCAGGCCAGGAGCCGGCAGCAGGCCAGTGGGTCGCCTTGTCTGAGGCAGCCGTGCAAATCTCCGCCCAAATTTTCCCTTTTTATTCCTTTTTATTTATTTTTTTCCTTCTTTTTTTTTTTCCCTGGAATCCAGCCATTTGCGAGGTGAATGCTCTCTTCTTGCGCTTTTTTTTTCTTTTTGAGCACATGCACTAGAAAAATAAGCTTCCAGCAAATACTAGGTTCTATATACATTTTTCTTTAAATTTATTCTCATATTTATTTTTAACTTCTGGATATTTGGCCATCAGAGAAGAAAAAAAAAAAAAAGAGCACTACTTCAAGTTATGACAAAGGTCCCTCCACCCTGACAACACCAAACAGGGGAACACATTTGGCATGAACGGTCATGGGGATTAACCTCTTGCTTTTTGGGGGTCTTATTCTGTCTGCAGAGGGTCTGGCGCATTCCTCAGAGATGTCACTTGGTGCCTCTTATCACTGAACAAGGGGAAAGGGAGGTGTAGGAGAAGTCACGGCCTCATCACATTTCTCCACAGCTTCCCAATGTGCCCAATCTAAATTGGGCACATTTTCACCTTTTGGTTTTTTCAGGTAAAACTAACAATGCTGTTGTTGGAAGATCACTCATGGAAAGAAACAAATCACCCCAAAATCCCCCATCTTGAATTGCAGTAACCCTCGTAGGAAGGGAACATCATTGCCTTTCAACCTGCCAAGCCCTCCAGCCCTCCCATACCACCCTCTTAATGTTCTGAGCAGCCTGCTCTGATCACGCAAGAGGTGACTCAAGATAGGACCTTGTCGTTCTATCCATGATACAACCACTTACCAGCTCCAGTGCCATTTTTCTGAGCATTCCTTATTTGCGTAGTTTCCTTCTTCTGCCATAAAAACCTGGCAAAACGGCATCCGTCCCTGCAAGCGGGGAATCGTTATGCGCTTCCCTCCTAAGGTTTAAATTAAGACTTAATGAAGACTCAGAATTTAAGATTAAATGTTCAGCCCCTGGCTAATTATGTTCGTAGGGTTCAATTTGTTTGGCAAGCCTCTGAGTTTTAAAAAAAAAAAAAAAAGAAAAAAAAGAAAAAAAAGAAAAATCAAGACCAAAACAAGCTGTAAACAATATTTACACATTCAAGAACACAGCAAATCCTCCCTTGAAACGGCACAAGAAACCCCCACAAAGCGCTGGTGTGCTTTCAGCCAGCTTCCTTTTATGTTAAAATTGTTCCATTTCCTGGGGGGGAAAAAAAAAAAAAAAAAAAAAAAGGAAAAGAAAGCAAGCTTACGACCTTTGTGATTTAAAAATAGTGAACTATCTCAAATATTTGTGCTTGTCTGCTCTGGCAGCTGTTTCGTGCATCTAGCTATGCTTCTATTCCACACCTCTCCATGGGTGAGGACCTGAAGTACAGATTCCCTTTACAGCTACTCTACACTACTTTTCAAGAATTACATTTAAAGAATCAAATTAAGCTGGTGTTTACCTTCCACTTAGGTCTTTCCTTACAATTCCAGCCATTGGCTGGATTGAGTTTTCATTTTTATAATATTTTTCCTCCCCAGAGCAATGTTGTGTAAACAGCTTGCTTATTTATGAACGAGATGGGAAAGCCAACAAATATTAAGAAAGAAATAGCTGTGGTTACTGCCTTATACAATGCACTCGATAAATTTTAATAATCTGAATTTTTATTGCAGCAGTCTTTAAAATAAAGAGCTAAAATTTCCCTTTTTTAAAAAAGAAAAATCTTAAATACTGCGCAAAAATTCTAATAATTTAGTCTGAACCACAGGGAGAAATGAAAAGCTGTTCGGATGTGGTGACTCACTGGATTATTGAAAACAACTATGCGGCTGCAGCTGCTTTGACTTGCCGGTATATCTTTTCCCTCTGTTTTTAATAACAGGATCACTGTAGAGCTCTTATGAAAAATGAAATTTCCTTCTTTTCCCATGGACAGAAATATTTATGTGGGTTGGAGAAACACAGCCAAAATGATGAGATCTTTAACACAGCTAAAATCTACAAGGCACAGATTTTTATGCACACAAGTTACAGAAATCTCGTCTGTCCATCTGCATTCTCGTGACTCATCCCCTAGCATGCTCCTTGCTTCCCGTAGACTCGCTGATAAATATTTCCTGCTGCTTTATGAATGAACCTCCCTCAGAAACGAAACATGAGGCTCACACTACCTGGGAGAACCTTTGCCACCACTGTGTACAGAAGAGATGTGCTGTTCCACTGTGGGATGTGAAGTAGATTACTCCTCCCACTAGAACAAAAAGCACCGTTGTCCATATTAAACCAATTTATTAATAGCCAGCTAGCTTATTTTTTAAATACTTCTTCTTCAAGTTAATCTGCGGTTAACTGCAAGATAAAGAAACCCAATGCCAAGAAGTATTTGCCTCTTAACTGGTGGCACCTCCCTGGTAGATGCATGGAGCATCTCGTCTCGCGGTAGGTGTGCAGAAGCATGGCTGTGTCAACCCACCTCTGGTACCGTTACTGACACCACGTGATGTTTAAATAAACGAGTGATTAGCCGTGGGATTCAGAAGGAGACTGTATGTTTTGGAGGTGCTCAGCACACTGACAAGCAGGTGAAAAATGCTGCCCTGTAAGCATACTTGTCTCTGTTGATAGAGAGATGCGTTATGGAAAGGTATTAATCACCGTAAACCCCGAGATACCCAACAAAGATGGATTTCAGTAAAAACAGAGAATCGTTAAACTAGCCCATGCTCTCTTCACAGGCTCAGGCATAAAGATAAATGTTACATATTCACTTCTGTTGATCTCCACGCTTAACAAATCCACGAGCAAGTACCACTTCTGATACCACTGTGTTTCTTTTAATTACCTGGGAAAATTGGCCGGGGACAGGGCTGAAATGCCAGTTTAGCATCACTGATACAGATAGACAGGCAGACAGATATTGCCTCCACCATGTTTGGGAATAAGGTTTTTTTTTTGACTGTGCAGAACAGGTGGACCACTCCCTTTTTAAGTATTTACTAGACTTATTAAAATGACCAAGCCTTCCTTCTCTCCCTGCATCAGAGACCATCAAAAGAAAACACACCTGCCAGCCGGCTGGACCACTGTAAAACTCCGTTCTTGAACGGGCTTTTTTCTGAGCAGCTTCCTGATCCTCATGAGGCTTCACCTCATTTTTCCTGATGACCTCTTGGCACTGAGGAGCAAGGCTTGGGGAGCCATCAAGGCTGGACATGCTCCCGGCTTTCCGAAGCATGAAAGCCACCTGACTGAAAGGTGACGTTACAAATGTCACTGCCTTTGCAGATGAATTACCTTAAATAAGATGGGGCTGCCGCTGCTTACTTTACTGGTTCACACACATCTCCTGCTGTTGAAGGGAGCTGGTGCTGTGAGAGGTGCAGAGCCTGCAGTGGATCAGTCCACTCAAAAGGAAGATTCAGTCCCAGAGAATATCCTATCCTCTTGAAACTTTAACCTAAGGGTGTACAAGAAAAAAATATAATCCAAAAAAAGTCATCTTGTGTTGGTCATTCACTTGGCTTAGCCTGCCAAGTGCTGCAGAAGGGGGTACAGCAGGGTATGTTTTAGCTAAGAAATACGTCCTGTTCCGGTCATTGCTGGGGCTGGTTAGTCCTTCAGCTCTTTGAAAATTAAGGAAAGGCTCCACAATGCAGACAGCTGCAGTGAAGAACGAACTTGTCTCGAACATCAAGGACTTGCTATATGAGCGCAGAGATGTTTGCACTCTCTGCCTTGGCAAGATCCGTCCTTCCACCCCTCCCAGTAGATACCCCTTCATGAACTGCAAGGTGCAGAGCTGGTCCCTCAAAACTTCATCTTTCCCTCGCGCTCTAAATATTCTTGTCATGCCACACAGGAACTGAAAATGAGCTGGTGGCTTTGCTACAATAGTGCAAGAAAATCATCATCTCCTCATTGTTTGACCTTGTGAAAGAAAGGTGAAGTACCTGAACTCCCGTTTTCCCATCTTGAAATGCCGTTTATACTGATGAGCCATTTTTCACAAAAGGTAATTATCTGCAAGTGCCCTGGTGTGGCTTCATCTGTCCTACAGCATCAGAGAAAGGCAAGGGCAGCTCACTACCACACACACTCGGGTGCAATAGTTTTCACCTCCTGAAAGTTTTTGGTTCCAGGAAGTGAAAGGAAAGCAAGTAAAGTGCAATCCCTTAGCATTCAAAAAATGAGATGAAACAAAGCAACGTAGGGAAAACGGGCAGCTTTGCACTGTGCAAGGCAAAACGACACGGCGTATTTTCACCCATTTTAATTGCTGTTACCAATGAGGCTTTTTTCTTCATCCTTTTTAAACCAGGGGAAAAACTGTGGTGTAACCACGTCTCCACGGCTTGATGGCCAGCAGGCAGGCAGCAGAGGTGGCCACCGCGCTGAGGCTTGGCTGACAGTCAGCTCAGGACACTATGGGACGTGGTGGGGCACCATGGGAATCTTGGCTGGGCACTTGCCCACCCATGAGCCACTGATTGTGGGGACGCTCAGCTGATAAACCGTCACCTTCCAGCCCTCGGGTGCTCCATGAGCGCTGCGCTACAGTCCGGGCGCTTGCTCCAAAAAGAAACGGCTTTTACTTATGTCTTTAAATGCAAAATTTAATTATGCAACAGGCAGCCTGTGGCAGCTACGCCCTGTTGTAAGAGTAGGACGACTCGAGACCACGAAACAAAAAAGACGCTCCTGGAGCCCGTCGGGGATGCCGCTGCCCGCAGCATCCTCCTCCTGCGATCCAACAGTGCCCTCTCACGGCTCCTCTGCTGCCCAAACACAACATCTACGGGGGCACACAGGCAAGCCCGGCCTAAAATCTTGGGGTTATACCCCTTATAGTTCGAGCATCGCTGGGGGGGGGGGGGGGGGGGGGGT
>JAVSBS010016653.1:0-15221 GCA_033124195.1 Coracias cyanogaster
CACAGGAATTTATGGCAGGACTGTCTGAAAGAATCCTTCTGAGGGGCTGTTGCTGAGTTCAGTGTTGGCCTGTGTGATCAGGCAGCTGATGGCAGCATAAAATGATGATGGCTGAACCAGTGCAACAAATATTACACAGATTAAGGAGAAATATTAAGTGGGAAAACATAGAATGGAGCATTAATCTAACTTTCAAATGCAATGAACAAGCCTTAAGAGGAAGTGAAAGCTGATCATATATAGCCTCCATAAATCAAACATCACTTTACTTTCATGTACACAAGTAGCTCTTAATTTGTACCTACAACCCACTCAAATGGGAGAGTGCATGTTCCCATTCAAGTGCATGTCAATCAACGAGCATGCAAAGTAAGTATCTGCCAAGCTGGGATGGATGCCTCATCATCTAGGGCCTTTTGGCTATGCACCCTCCTCCCAAAGGACTGTACTCTCTCAACATGTAATCTCTCAGAAAATTTCAACTGATATTCAAAGTCTTTAGGACCTCACAGTGTTCAAATATGCAAAAAGAGAGTTTATAATTTATCACTTAATTTGCCATCGTGTATGAGAGCCTTTAATAGAAAAGTCAGTACCTGCTCCATTAGACATGTATCCTCGGCCATGAGGGCAAAGCTTCTTGAAAGCCACGGTGCCTGGGAAGGGGCAGACCTCACAGTTTTGCCCCCAGCCTCGGCCACCATCACAGCAGCATTCAGACTTGGTGACAGAGTTCCTGTTGCTTGATCCGATTTGACACATACTTTGTAAGACTTCAGTGAAGCAGTAGCCCTCCCTGTTGTCTGGAAGACAAATTATGCATCACAGAGAATCCTAATGGTGACAACCCCCAGAGGGTCATGAGATAGTAGGAATTTAGCCAGAAATATAAAAGAAAGGGCATACTTCACCCTGGGACTGGGCAACTGAGAGTGAAAGACTACCAGCAGTAAGAAAGAGAGCACGACCTCTAAGGGAAACAAAGACGACAGGAAATTTAGCAAAAAGGTGGAAGACAAGTTACATTAAGCTTATAAAAATATATGTTTCTGTTTGAACTGAGATAAAAAGGACTGGTTGAAAATCAGGACTAAAGAAAAGGCAGGGCAATTCCCAGCTGACTGAAACCAGCAGTCAGCTTTCATAGCAAGTCAACCCAACCGGACTGACTGAAGCAGGCATATATTTAGCATGGGAAGAAGGAACTTGCAGGAGGACACCTACTTACAAAGGCCCTCTCCTGATGGCATGTAAATTCAAGTGCATGTTTACTCACTGTATGTTTCTAAGTTTAATTTCAACCCCAATTTCTGTTATCAAAGTGATAGTTCATTAGAGTGTTAATGGGCGACTTACCAAGGCATTCATTCTGGGCGTCACTGACAGTAAATCCCTCATTGCATTCACATCTGTAACTTCCCACTGTGTTTACACAACGGCCATTCTCACAGAGCCCAGGTTTGGTCTGACATTCATTCTCATCTGTGTTTTTCAAATGATACAACAAAAAGAATGCAGGTTAGAGAAGTTCGTTTGAAGTTCTTAAGCTGTGCATTTTGTCTTGTTAAACTTGCCTTTTTCTTTTAATAAAAATTCTCTTTTATTCAATTTTCAGAGGAAAGATGACCATCTAGCTCACAATATTATATATTTTGTTACTACATTTTCTCTGCCATGTAGTCCTCACTGTTTTTTCAAAATTTTCATAGTTACTGCTGCATTTCTGAATGCCATCCAAAGTTGAAAAAAAATTCAGATCTACTCTCATTCACGCTAACAGCAATAAACATTGCTTACAGCAATGGACCCAATTCTCCACTTTCTTGACTTGGAGCATTCAGCAGCAGCACAAATTGACTGTAAAGACAGCCACATCCAGATTTTCTACTTACTTCCCACATGTGTGCACACCTGAACAGCAAAGCGAAGTGTGTATAGCACCAGTAGATCCTTTACACAAGTAGTTGTGTAATTCTTCCCCTGAGTTCCTTAACACTTTGTTAAAAGCAAAATGTTCAGCTCTGCTGATGAACTGTGTGTTTCAAGAGCTTCAACACTTCAGTGTTACTCACCTATACAGCCTTCCCCATCTGGTCTGCGCTGATAACCTGGTCCACAGATACACATATAGGTGCCAATTAGGTTTTTGCACTCCATCTGTTTTGAGTCACAGTCGTGAATTCCTTCTTCACACTCATTCCGATCTAAAACACAAGGTTTAGACTTTGTTATATAAAGAGACAATCCTGGAGATTCACAATAGTAAATTCCAACTTTGGAATTTCAATTGTAATCAAACTCTATACGTACTTTTGTTGTGCTAAACTAACCATAAGATATACTAGCCTAGAGGAAATCAATTTCTCCCAAATGCCCATTTTCAGGGCAAGACAAAACCCTATCATCTGATATGACCTCACTTTATGCAGATGTGTAAGTTTACAGGCAGGACAGGGCTAATACAATCAACTGTATAATGCAAACCATAGAATTTCATCCCAAATTCTTTCTGATTTAGTTACTTCCTGGGATTAAAACTCTGGCCCAATAGTGCAGTGAGTCAGAGCCCTACCCCTGCAGGAACTTGAAATCATTATCTCATAACTGTGAGAGTCTGGTAGGAACTTTACCTCTGCACATTCGCTGGTCCTCCCGCAGAACATACCCCGTGGGGCACTTGCATTCATAGGATCCAAAAGTGTTCACGCAGCGGAAAGCGCAGAGCAGAGGGTTCTGAATGCACTCGTTGACATCTGGATTTGGAGCAACAAAGACCATGGCAAGAATGAAATACGCTTTTGTAAAACTCAGCAGGCATGAGTGCACAGGTTTTAGGTATGGGCAATGCCAAAGACGCCAGTTTACTGACAGCTAAATTTTAATAGCTGGGGTCCCATGGTTCTACTCATTATAGATTTCTGTATAGAAGCAGGCATCAGACATGCCAGGATGTCTGCACAGCTACGTGAAGTTTCAATATCTTCAACAGCAAGCAGCCAATGGAAATAATTTCCAGATCCGTATTGCCAAAATACTGCCTCAGTTAAAACTCTATCTTTTCCACATCTAGTTCAGTTTTTATGACTGGTTATTTTTAAATTCTAGATGCTTCTTCATAAACTGAATTCCATAAAACAATATCCATACTAGAAACATTATTTTGAAGTACATTCACATATGCTTTGGGCTACTTGAGTAATTACTGCTCTATAATGATGTTTATGCACTTCACTAACTCCTCTGCAATTTGAGCTTCACCCAGATTCCACAGGGAAGTGAATGAAGCTATAAAAGTGAATGAAGTATATAAAACAAATGCAAGCTGATGCAAGAATAGAAGCATTCTTTTGTATGGGCTTGCAAACAAATAGATTGTGGCAGATAATCTAAGAACAGCTGTGTCAGGTCAGAAGAGAGTGTCAGAATGTCCTAGGACACACTCCTCTTCCTGGTTGTAACAGGAGGAGACGAGTATTAAAAAAACCACACAATGATTATGCAGAGATCTTTCCCCTGATACAGCCTCTCAGTTTAAGGACTTTCACAGCCAAAAGCACAACCAAACTATCAAGTTTAATTTCCACTGATGGATCCCCACACAAATTTATACAATCTCCTTCTGGGTCAATTTATACCTGTGGCCTCACTAATATTCTGAAGCAAAAACCTCCATAACTTAAGTAAGTATTATGCATATTAAAATGTTTGCTTTGGTTTGTCTCACATGTTTCTTCTATTTTTGGTACCTTTACCACTTGTGGCTTTATAAATTTAAATCACATATCTCTTCAACCACATTTTCCACACTGAAAAATTCTAGTCTAATTGATTTTCTGTGTGTCCCTTCCGCAAGTGATCTTCCTTATTCCTCCCTTCTTTGTGCATTTTCAAATTTTTATTTTTGAAATGAGACTCCAAAGCATGAAAAATATTCAACCCAGAGGTACTATGATAATTGTCTAATACTGCATTCATATTTTCTGGTTTGTTCCTGTAACAAACCCAAGCAGGCCATTATCTATCTTCATCATCCACAGCGACTCTCTTCACTCAAAGTTGTTTAGGAGGTAAGCAAAAAACAAACACACAATAAGCAGTATTTCTGGGGAATGTTCTGGATAGACTGTTCCCCAACACAGACCTCTCTAGGGAGTCCCTTAGCAGAGACTACCTGAAAGTCTGTTCATTCCACCTCCAGTTAAAAAAAGGTACTATAGTTCAAGGTGGATACATGAAGGAAGAACTTATTTTTCTGTTTCAGATAAAGATGCAGAGTTCCAAATGTCCAAACTTTTCTTGTTAAGCTGCTTCACTCTCCTCAATTGTTTCTGAAATCAGGAAACTGTTTCAGCACACAATTAGAATGACAGTCCTTTACACATCTGAGTCTCACCTTCACAGGTCATCATTGGTCCAGGCTCAAATCCGTCAATGCAGGTGCATTCAAAACCTCCCACCACATTTCTGCAAGTTCCATTTCCACACGGGTTTCCAACAGCACATTCATCAGTATCTGCAAGCAGTTAAATCAAGTCAAGAATACATAGTTAGAATAGTCAACAAAAAAGATATAAAAGCTATGTTGTTGATGTACAACCAAAAAAAAATTATACAAATACAAAATCCAAGAATTCACTTAAGTTACTGAATTAGAGTCACAGACTCCTATCATAATTTGGGATTGCTAGAGGTTATCTGGGTCACTCACTCAGCCAGAGCAGGATCAGGATCAACTTGGAGCAGATTGTGCTGCCAGGTTTTAAACACTAGCGGGGATGGAGACTCCACAATGTTCACGTAACCCCAGTACTCCTTAATGCCATACATAGCAATTCTGGACATTCTTTAAAATGGAAGATGAAACAGCTATACTTACCTACACACTGAGCTCCTTGTAGGATGTAACCATACGGGCATTCACAGCGGAAAGACCCATCTGTGTTGATACACTGTCCAAATCTACAGTTATCTGGATCAAGGCACTCATCCACATCTTAACCAGAAAGACAAACAACACAGTAAGTGCTATTGACTTCATGTGCTTTTAGACTTCTCTGAAAGACCAAGTCTTGTTCTGGTGAGAAATATTCCTGAGATCACAAAAAAATACTATTCTTTTAATTATGATACGTTACAATGAGGACACAGAATTTATCTTCCAGGCCAGCCTTCAGACTGCATAAAAGAAACTGATTCTAAATGTCAGATAAAAAAACCTTTCTGACTGAGGATACAGGGAGAGGAGCAGATCTGAAAAGCAGTAGTCATTCAGCACGCCTTAAATGAAAACTTTTGCCAATAAGGCTGAAGTGCTGTTTGTCTTGGGAGAGAACAGAATGTACTGAAGGGATCTGGGAAACTGTGGTTCGCAGTTCTGGAGGATTAAAACCATTTACTGTAAACAGGCTACATATATTGTGTAAGAAAAGACAGGTACTCTATGTGATCCATTCTTTAGATCATACGTAAGTTTCCTAGCAAGACTGCTCAGCAAATTAAAAAGCCGAATATACTACACTAAAAGAAGTTTAATTTCTTATATACAAGATATTCAAGCTTAAGTTTAAAATTAGTAAGGATAATTGAAAAAAAAAAAAAATAGAAGTTTCCAAAGTTCATGGCTTTTGGAAACACTTGCAGAGGTGTTATTCTCAATTGAAAGGGAGAATGCCTTATGGATAGAAAATGGTGTACCCACAGAACAACGACATCCTGCAGTGCAGGCACTTACCCAGTCTTGCATCTCCAGGTCCAACAAGGATGCCAATTCCAAATGGACAAATCTGTTTAAAGGCCTCTGTGAAAAAAAATTAAAATCAAACCATATGTTAAATTCTGACTTGGTGATCAGTATTACTCATGAGCTACACAAGTCCCCACTGATGGCAATTCATCTTCCTCATGTTCAGGTCCAGAAATATAGTATGCAAATAAATAAAAATATAAATTAATCTTACATCCATGTAAAAACTATATGCTTCCTTTACATTTCATCTGATCTCTTGTATGTATGTATGTAAAATCCTGTGAATAATTACCACTATTTAACTTCCTTTAAGGAACAAACTAATGCAATATTTCCATTTAAAAGTATCAATATTAGTGACTGCATTCTTTTCTGTTGTAAACAAAAGATTTCCTACATTTTCTGAAGAAGCTGCAATTTAATCTGTAGTCACCAGTTAGTAGCTCCTAAAAGCATATCATCAATCTCTAGTTCTAGAGTAAGTAAGAATTTATTATAGGTTAGCTGAGAGTAAAATTTCTGGCTTCAGCTCAAAGTCACCACTCAGTTTCCAAATCCACAAGTTTTCCTGGGCGTTTTTTTAAGATTTAAAGATTATGTAATTCTTTTGAGAACAAGTCATTCTCTGTTTTTTGCTGTAGAAAGCATGTACTTCCTTACCTGTGCAAATCACCTGGTATATTCTTGGCATTAGAATAAATAAGAAATCCTACATTTCCACTCTGGTGGACCAAAACGCAATAAAGATGCATGTAATCATAAAGGCCCTTCAGCCTCAGAAACTCCTCTAGTTTTGAGTCTGACACGCACACCAAAATATAAGTCTTGCAACAGAAACTAAAATTCCAACTCTCCCCTCTAAACTGTACCTTGAGCTGACAGATGGACACAGGACTGTAATTCAAAGCATCTCAAGATGCTAGTGAGCATATTCTTTACTACCCATGCCCAGAACATCACAGAACCCTTGACAAGGCTTCACTTTTTTTTTTCCTTCCCTCAATTCAGTAGGTTGCAAAGAGGTTTACAGTGCAGCAGTACAATACAGTCATAGATGTAACATAGAGGTTCACCAAAGCCTAGTGCCAGGTCCTGCACTTGGGTCTCAAAAACCCCATGCAATGCTACAGGTTTAGGGAAGTGTGGTTGGAAAGTGCCCAGCAGAAAAGGATCTGAGGGTGTTGGTTGACAGCCGGCTGAATATGAGCCAGCAGTGTGCCCAGATCGCCAAGAAGACCAACAGCATCCTGGCTTGTATCAGAAATAGCATGGCCAGATGGACTATGGCAGTGATTGTACCCCTGTACTTGGCACTGGTGAGGCTGCACCTCAAATACAGTCCAGTTTTGGGCCACTCAAGCATATTGAGGTGCCGGAGTATGTTCAAAGTTGGTGAGGGGTCTAGAGCACAAGTGTCATGAGGAGTGGCTGAGGGACCTGGGACTGTTCAGCCTAGAGAAAAGGAGGCTCAAGGGAGATCTTCTCCCTCTCTACAACTACCTGAAAGAAGGTTGTAGCAAGGTGGGTTTGGTCTCTTCTCCCAAGTAACAAGCCATAAGACAAGAGGGAATGGCCCCAAGTTATGCGAGGGGTGGTTTAGGTTGGATATTAGGAAAAATTTCTTCACTGAAAGCGTAGTAAAGTATGGGAACAGGCTTCCCAGGGAAGTGGTGGAGTAACCATTCCTGGAGGTTAAAAGACATATAGATGTGGTTTAGTGGTGGACTTGGCAGTGCTGGGTTAATGGTTGGACTTAATGATCTTAAAGGTCTCTTCCAACCAAAACAATTCTATGATTCTATAAAAAATTTTAAGCTTTCTTTAGTTGAAATATATTAGCTGATCTTTGCTGAGGTCAAACAAAATAGAATTAAAAGTAGATGCACATCTGCAGTGAAAGCAACAGTGTCTGGCACACTGCTAGGCTCCAAGTGAGATACTCAGTGCAGGTGGGCAACACAAAACCTGCCTGTTGCTCAAGCCTTCAGAAGGAGTCAGGTGGCATGTGCTTGAGCTTACCAGCCTGCATTCAGACAGTGTGCAATGGAGACCATGTGTGAGACAACAACTTGAGGTTTTTTTTTTCCAAAGAAACTGTTAATGACATGCCAAGGCATAAATTTCCCAGATTCAGATATCTTAAAGCTATTTCTCTTTTTAAAGATGAGAAAAAGGGCCTTGCTATCATCCTTTGAGCACAGTTTGGATGGTGAAAAATATATGCGCCGACACTTCCAGGAAATGCTGCAATGGATACCAGGCTTTTCCAACTGATTTTGGTTCAAATGCTCCAGGCAACAGAATGAAACATGCACAGTCTAGGAGGAATATTGCAACTGGCACATTTGATTCTCTTTTCTTCTCTTGGCTTTTGTGAGGATTGTCTGCAAAACAACTACATGGCTTATTAATGAAATGAACTGTATTAATGTATGAACTAGTAATGCTGTTAACAACATTTGTCAGCATGAATTAAAATCTGTTCTGCAAATTGCACCATGATGGCACAAAGGCCTCTTGACTTGCTTGGTGCCCAATTACTCAGTCTTACAAAGATACTAACAAAGGAAAGTGTTTCTTTAGCAACAGTCCAGGGAGGCTTTCCTTCATCAAGACTTGTGTTTTGTCATTCCTTTCTATTTTTGCAAGTCTTTTATATTGGTAAGATTGCAAATTCAGATTTTTTTAATAACAAAATGTAGTCACAAAATCTAAAAAGGTTATTCAGATGAGGATCTTGTTTGTTTTGGTTTTTTAAATTAGATTTCATGTCTATGATGCCCCTTCCTATACTTATTTACAATTAGATGAATTCCATTTGTGTCTCGTAGGTATTTCCACTCAGAGCCTATCAAGGACCCACTTACTACTTTCCACTTTCTGTATGTGACACCTCCAGAGCCAAATACTAAGTGTCTAATCATATTAAGAAACCTATAAGCAAACAAGGAATATGCTTGAGATTGAACTATGCAAGGAATATGTTTTTAGAGACTGCAATGGCATTTACTTAAGTTAAACACCTCTGCAAAATTATTTTTACTAATTCCTTCTTATAAGAATGCAAATCTTCAGTTCTGAGAAGCTATCATGGCAGTAAGGTAATCCAGTCAATAACATACCATCTGCTTCCTCCGGGCAGAGTTCACAGGGATCTCCCCATCCCTGTCCCTTTAAGGCACAGCAACACTCTTGTTTGGAGTGGTTTCGGGACTTTGGCACAGAACATTTTCCATCTTCAAATTTGGTAAAGCAGTAACTTACTCTCAGATCTGCACAGAGAAAAACTTGTTATTAGCAGTTCAGGTGACTTTGGACCAGTTTTCACTTAGAGGTGTTAAATGCAAAATTACAGAGGAGGCACCCCCTGAAAAAAACACTCAACTTCCATCTGAGTCTATCAATAAGGAACATTATTGTGTCTGGGGAAGATCTGAAGGAGGAGTGCCCCCTAACCCAGTAAAGGAAAGCTATGGGATAGAGAGTTTTCTCTTTTGTCCCACAGAGATGGAAGGACTGTACTCCCCTCATCTTCACTCTGCTTTGTGAAAACTGAATACTAACTTAATTTATTTATACTCCATTATTAGTAAGAATCACTTGAGTCAACAGATTTTAATCAAATTGCAATGATAATACTGTGCAGTGTTAAAATGAGAAGCAATTTTAAATAGCGTTTTCCTTCCTCGTTCTTCCCCGAGGTACATGCAAACAAAGAAAACTGGCCCAGTGACACTGTATTTTACTCTCTTAAGCTGGGTAACCAGGAAGAGCTGAGATCACAGACCACAAGCATCCAGCAGGCAGAGAGCTGGCAGCTCCCTGCATTAGCAGGGGGTCAGCAACAGGGCAGTTGGGGAAGCAGCTGCTCATTCAGTTTTCCAGTTGCAGCACCAATGTCGGGCAATGTCCAGATTTTACAGAAGTCCTAGGTAATGGGAAGCTTTAAAAAAACCTTTGTCTGGTCTGAGATACTTGAAAAAAACCACCCAGTCTTCTTCAGGTGTTAGGGAGAAGCCCACTTAAAGCTCATAAACACACGTGTGCATTTTCCTTTGACATTATGTGTGAAACAGTGTTTTCATAAAGGAGAATATTAGCCTGCATTCTTTCTTATGATTTTTTTTCTTGGTTTCTTTTTGTGATTTATTTCATTACCTGAGATAACAACAACCTCAGACTGAAGAAACATCACTTACACAAGCTGTAAAAGCACAGCTAGAATAGCTGTGCTGCTTTCTTGAAGTTGAGTGAAGTAACTGTGCCAAACTGCATGGTGGTTTGGAGACTTGGACGAATGTTTACTGCAGGTTGGATTCATTTTTACCAAAACCACAGTTTCATTTAGCCCACTGTGAAGTGAAGAACACACTCTGGTGTCAACAAGCATCACCATTCTGTGCCAAGCATAACTACAGAGGTCTTTATGAAGGTCTTACTCATCAGTGGTTCCTACTGTGCACACTGTGTATAGGACATTTAATGATGTATCTATTTAATAACTTAAAAGTCTGTAAAATAACTCATTCCCTAATTTGGTGTGCTTGTCCTTTATCCACGAAATAAACTAACCTGTGGCTTTTCATTACTGGATGTTCAGTTTTTAGCATCTGATCTCTGTCTTAGTGCCCATGTTTAGGCTCTGAATAGTCTATGTGGTAGTCTAGAAGCCAAGATGCTTCAGACTTTTCTAAGCTGATGGGTGCTTGTTGTCCACACAACACCATTTGCAAAGTTTTTCCACCCACACATCTGTGGAGAGGAACAGCATATAACAAGTGTTATGGTGAATTTGCAAAGTGCTAAGAACAGCCTTAATCCAGGAAATGCTGCCTTTAGCAATGCATGCCAGTAGTATCCTGCCTGTGTTCGTGCTTCATCTCAATGTCAGACATGTCACAGTCTATACAGAGTCCAGGTAGCCTCAACATTTCTTCCATGGGTGCATGAAAGGGCTGTAGGGCAACATAATTTCCTCACTTAACCTAGTGCATTTAACATTATCTTTGCCCCTTTTACTGCACTGTTCTCTTTAATGACAAACAGATGTTAAAGCAAGACAGAACCTGGCCTCAACTACAGAATTATCATGTTTTCCTTGTGAAAAACACTGTTTGAGTCCAGAGTCTCCTTGTTATATTAGAAACAGGCAGCTAATAAGGTTTTTATAAAACAGCAAACAAATTTTGAAATGTCAGAAAACAGGAATGAACTTACCTTGGCATCGTCTTCCTGTGGAAGACAACACAAAGCCTTCTGGACACAGACATTTGAAACTGCCTGGAGTGTTGCTGCATGTGCCCAGGGCACAGATTTCTGGCTGTTCCACACACTCATCAATGTCTGTAAGTAAAGTAATTAGAGATGAGAAATAAAAATGTTTACACTGGCAGCTGTAGTACATAAAAATTACACCACCACTGATATCTAACAGATTTGAAAAACAAAAAGGAACAGACAGAAAGAGGAACAAGAAACCCAAGTGCAAAATCTAGGGTTAATTTTTAAATCCTGTGCAGTGGGCAAACCTCAACAATGTACCATCAACCAAATAGCCTGGGATTAGATTTTTCTTGGGAACAGATCAGGTAGTTCTGGTTCAAATAAAAGCTGGTGAGACTTTTTCTGGGAAGTGAATGACTTACTAGTGGCTACAGTTCAGAACTGTACACTGCCACAAAAGACTAAACATTACTCATGTTTAGATGCAGAGGAAAGTGATAACATCTGTGAGTAACTAGGAAAGGGACAGAAGAAGGATTGTTCCATACATACCTTCACATTTGTCATTCTGCAGGACATACCCAGGAGGACAGATACACCTGAACGACCCATCCAAGTTCTGACATGTGCCTGGTGAGCATTTTCCAGGATCCAGTGCACACTCATTGACATCTAAAAGAAAAGAAAGACAATTTATTTGAGATAATGCCTGTTACCTCAATAAATCTGTGGCTGAGGTTGCTTTAATTTTGATTCCATGAAACTGATGGTGGAACTTCCCAGGAGCAGGAGGGGACTCCTCTCCTTCTGCTAAGTACAATGATGACAGCGTGAATGATGACAGTGAGAACTGAATTGTCAGTTCTCTCTGACCTCTTCTACTGCTTTACAAAGAATATCATCTCAAGGCTTGCTGCATTTTTTTTCCTACTCTGAAAGAAAGCACTCACCAACACAAGTCCTTCCATCCAGAGCCACCTCATAGCCATCATTGCAAAGACACTGGAAGGACCCGATCGTGTTCACACACTGACCGTTCCTGCAGAGCATTCCATTTCCACTTGCACACTCGTCCACATCTAAGAAAATTAACATTGAAAGACATATAAGAAACACTTGCAACAGATGAAACTGGGTAGATGAGTTTCTGTTCCTTCTACTTCAATTCAGTAACTGATAATACATAATGTCCTGTTTCAAAAGCAAATGAGGGAAAAAATACAACAATTGCTTTATGTTGTAAAATTGTCAAAGCGAGAGTGAAAATGAATGGAATATATTGCACGCAAACATTTAAGTGGCTATAGAAAAGCGAGGAGTGCATAATCAAAGAGGCCTTTTCAGACTGAAGAGATTAAGTTTTGTCTTTAATCATGCCAACCATGCAAAGTGCAATCTTAAGTCAATACAGAACACAGCACTAATGGTACTTTAATCAGAAGTAGAAAATCTTAAAAAAATGTAACTGGTCTGAGCACTCCTTACCTATGCAGTCATTGTTGTGTGAGAGGATGAACCCCAAATTACAGCGGCAGTTGAAAGAGCCAATGGTGTTTCTGCAGGTTCCGTTGCCGCAGGCATCTCTCTCACACTCATTAATATCTGCAAAGGAGGAAAAAAAAAAAGCAGCAAGAGTTTTATTCACTGATGAGGGAAGGCAACCTGTAACTATCCCACAGGCAAGAGAAATAATTCACTGCCAACAGAGTGAATAGAAGGGAAAAAGATTGTTTTATGTCCCCTAAAGAACATTTTACATAGGTTTATACACTTGATATTAACATCCACAAAAATAACTAAGGGTCCAACAATCACTTATGTTACTGTGGCTCCCACCTAACTCTTCTCAAAGAACGTCCAAGCTATCTTCAATCATAAGTATAAATCTCCTGGTGGTAAATGGCTCACAATCTCAGTTCTTGTGATATAACTTCTTATGACAGAGGATAGACTTAATAACTACCTAAGTACAGCTTAATTTGATATACTTACCTATACACATTGTTCTGTCATCATTGGTCTTGAATCCATTGTGACAGATGCAGTAGAAACTACCAACAGTGTCAATACACTGCCCGTGGCTGCAGATATTGGGAATTTCTTGACATTCATTCCGATCTGAAAACAAAGAGGCATGGTTAAAGTTAAGGCCTCTAAACTACAGGGCTGGAAAGACGTATTAGCAGCATTTCTAATTCATTAATGATAAAAGCATTACTAAGTAAATCTCAGAAAAGGGGGCTATTTGATATGTGCTTGTAAATTAACTTTTACAACATTTGTGAAGCTGGAAAAAAAAAAACAGCACAAAAATGATATTTACTGAGCACAAATTCTTGCTAGAGGGACAGTGTATTGCTATGGCTTTGAAAAGTAGAATTAACGACGTGAAATTGTAAAGGGAGATTTCTGAGTGCTCTACATTGACTGCAGCACATATGAAAGCCACATATAAATAACAGATTGTAGCCTCATGAAAGCAACTACTTGCTTTTAGCTACATTTGATTATAGCACAAATTGTTTGATTAACTCACAGAAATCATACAAAACAGAAGGGAAATGAATCCTACACTCCCACATTATAAAATGCATTATAGATTTATATACTCATTGTGCAGAGATAAAATGGGTACACGTATACATATACGTTGGAGCATCTACACCTCACGCAATGTGATGATCCTGTCAAATGGACACAGCTCAAACAGTAAGAAGAGTTACTGCTATATAGAGTCAGAAAATATTTTGCCAACAGCAGCAAACACTCAACTACATAATTCTGCAGAGAGAGATGAGGAAAGCTATCCTGCTAGATGTAATATGCTGCCTCACAATAGCAGGGCATCTATTACACTAGTTCCACAGCTGACTGCTTCCTGCTACTCATGTTATGAATGCTTTCGGGCAGAATCCAGGATTCTATCAATAGCAAGCAAAACAAAACATTAAAAGAACAAAATGTTTGCTGTCCAGCACATTTTCTTCCATGACAAGTCAGAATCAAGTGAGATCTGTTGACCTCAGCACCAACAAGAGCTGGTTTGATTCAACATGCTTCCTGGTGTTTTGTTTGCTGCAGTTTCAAAATATGAGAACTGAGGTGCTGCTACAAGCTTGTATTAGAATTCATTAGAATTTAGTGTTCAGTAAGTTTCTGTTACATGCGATCTAAGCAAAGCAGATGCAGTTTCTCACCAAACTATCCGCAGTTCATTGCAAAACTAAGAATCAAGTTGTTCCTAATTGCAAAGAACTTCGTATGTACTAAATCTTGTTTTCCTGCTTCTACTGCCTCTTCTCTACACTCTACTTGGCACATGGACAATCCTGATAGCCCCCTTTCCCCAGGATTACTCTATATCAGCTGGCACCACTAGTAACTTTGGATGGGTGTTCACTGAGGACCAAGCTCTCCCAATGCTATTAATGATACTGCTCCTAATTAGAGTCTAAAGGAGGCAGAAAGGAAACCAATGCTGGATAACATGCTGTCTTCAGAACTCCTAATCTCAGTTCAGGAGAGTAGAGATGAATGACCCTCTTTGGTGCTTTGTGGGCAAATGAATAATGAATTAAATTCCAAGGGCAAACTCACTTCTTTTGGGATAGACTAAGAACATTGTGACTTTTTGAAGAACTGGGAGTCAGAATTGTCCTAAGTGCCAAAAATTATTTATATGAAAAATCATTTATTGTACCACAATAGATAGCACCAGAATGCTATTTTTATAGTAAGATAAATGCAGTACTCGTAATACTAGTGGCTGTGACACACCAGTTTTGATTCAATACCATATAAACTACTGGGGTGTGATCATTTTCCATGCAGTGGCATGACTGATGCAGTACTGCAAGGTGCTTAGCACTCTTTGCTCTCAGTAGAGCAGCTGGACATTTCCTTCCTTTGCGGGACCAAGTACTTTATCAACTGCTTTTATTTTGACTCTAATTGTGTCACTTTATTTTCACCAGATATAAAATAACTCTTCTAGGTCCCCAGTGTGTGTGTGTGTGTGTGTGTGTGTGAAGTTTTAGCTCAAAATACCCCACAGATATTTTTATATAGCATGTTAAAATTGTCACTTTTTGAGGGTGAGCAAAAACACACAGTTTTTGTGTCTGTCCCTTTAAATGCAAATGAGCTGCTGCTCCCGGCACAGGGGGCGGAGCTTCAAGAGCTTGTGTCCTTTTACCTCACACACACACATGCACTGAAAATTTCAAAAACTTTTAGCCTTTTATGTTCAACC
>JAVSBS010016653.1:15321-97988 GCA_033124195.1 Coracias cyanogaster
TTTACATGTGCCACTGCATAGCTTAACAAAAAGTTTTAGTTCTCATAGTGGTGTTCTGGTTGCCCCTACATCCTTTTCCCTCAAGGGTCACATGAAACAATGAAAAACTGCACTGTAGGGAAAAGTACACTTCCTAAAACTCAAAAGCAAAAACCCAAGGAAAATGTTACCAGTTTCCGTTGTAATTATTATTTTGTTCAGAAATGTATATAATATTTAGAGCTGCTTGGCCCACAGCAGTCTTTAGGCTTTAAAGTTAGTTATTGCATATGGCAAACCAGATAAGTCCACCTTATCAGCAGAGACCCCAGCAAGCAGGGAGTTCTTTGTAAAAACACAAGTGCCAAATAAATTGCTAAAACCTATCTATGAAATTATGAAAATCAAATAATTTATGCAGAGGAAGGTCCTCAGCAGGCTGCAACTGAATTTTTAGTTTCAGAAAATAGTCAAAAGGTAGCAAATCAATTCATCTTCCCTCCCTAGACACAACACGGACTAAAGAAAAATGTTTGCAGTTGGTGGGATAAAGTACTCAAGTGATTAACTCTCCTTTATGCCTCTCTGGGATGGGGTCATAAGTCTCTTGGGGATTACCAGAATGTTTATGAGACACCCTAAAAAGTTCTTGGAGCCCAGATCATCTCCTGGCATACCAGTCTTCTGAAGAGGAGATATGCTTTTTTTAGACTTCTTTAGATTTTATTACTACTTTTTGCAGATCCTCACATAAACAAGCCAGAAGTACTCACCAGTGCAGCGGCCAGTTGATGTGAACCTGTAACCAGGTTTACAGTCACAACGGTAGCTACCAGCTGTGTTAACACATTCTGCATTTTGCTGACACACTGGTCCATTTTGGCATTCATCAATATCTGTAAATATAAAAAGGGAATTTGATTGTTATAGTAAGCTGGCACTAGAAGACATCAAAACCACTTTGTTTTTAGTGTAAAGAGTATTACCTCACCCAAATACAGAAATTTCTTTCTAATTCTGAAAAAATAAATATATCATGAAAGTAGATATTTGGTTACATTTAAGTACCTCCCTGAAATGATCCCAAACCCACATGTTCCATTTGTAAAATTCATTACTATTTAGAGAATTTATATAACAGTTTTCTGAAAGAGTTGGAGGGCCCATGAAAGGCCTGTTGCAACACTTCACTTGGGTGGATTTCTGTCTTAAGGCTGCGATCAGAGTAAGTAACCTGCTATGTCTGCACAGATCTCCACTGGAGACTATGAGGATCTCCCTTGATCATAACAGAGCATCAAGATTCCTGCTGGATATTAGTAGCTTTCAATGTAAACAACACCACCAAATTTTACAGAAAAAATTTGGACCAATTTTCCTTATTAAGCTGCTGCAAAAAGAGAACTTTATCTCCCTAGAAATGTAATGGCTTCAGTTAGAAATAGCATACAGAAGATGCTTTTACTCAAAGTTCTTGATGTCTTGCTTGCAGCATCCATGTTGTCAGAAGTCATAACCCACACTAGAGAATAACAGCAATTCATACTGCCGTCTTCAGTTTCTCCACTAAACTAATACAATGTTAGAAAGTGTTTAAATTGGAAAAAAAAAAAAAATAATAATGTGTTTCTATTTACAAAAATCTTTGTTCCATTAGAAAAAAGTAACTTGGAAGTAAAAAAAAAACACTGTGCTCATGATCTGACTCAAGACTACTACCATTTTCTTGGCTTCACTGTCAAATGTGAAAAACAATGTTTCTTCCCATGACTGCTGACTCACGCTCCTTCAAGGCGTTAGATGTGTGGTGGAAAATCTGGTATTTTCTATGCAAAAGATTTCAAAATGTCTGAATTAACACAGACTTATCACACTGATACCAGTACTTTCCCCTCATGAATAATGACTTGCAAGTATATCAGATTTGCCAGTGTCTGAATTGCCAGCTGATGAAACCCTATTTTTCTGAATGAGATCAGCGCCCTACCTTCACAGATCAGCAGCTTGTCATTGTAGAAGAAACCCACAGGACACTCGCATCGGAAGCTGCCAACCATGTTTATACAGATCCCATTTTCACACACTCCAGGAATCTCTCTGCATTCATCAATATCTGCAAGACAAAATTTTTTTCATTACTTGCAAACAGCACTTTGTGAAACGTTCTGCTACTAAGTATGTCTTTATGCATCAATCCTTAAGAGAATATGTTATCAAACATAAAATGCGAGCATCAGAATGTTCCCAGCTGAAACACTGACTCATTCCAAACTGTGGAAATTTAGATATTTCCTCAGGTTCTGACTCTTCCCTGCGGTGAAGACACAGGAATGCAGAGGGGAGCACACGTTTCCTCATGGCTCTCACCCACAGCCCTTATGAATCTTCTCACCTTCCTGAGTGTTAACAGTGGTGTTATTGGCAAGAGCCAAATAGAGAGAATATAATTGTCTTTGGTTTAATATGGGAGAACATGACTGAATTCTGACTGAACACTTGTCAGAACTAATTCTGCACTGTTTTACCTTTGTTAATCTGAAAATACTTTGGTGTTTTTATGTAACAGTTTGAAAGTGCCAATGCCAGGTAACATCTGAAGTGCTGCCAACATGCTATTAATTAGATTGATTAAGCCAGCCAGTCAGGGTTTGCCAATGCTCTATATGCAACTGGGTTAAGTAACTGATTTGGGCAGAAAAAAAACCCAGCTACTACTACAATTATATGTCTTGCCTGTTGGGTCCTTAAGTTACACATCTTTAATATTCTGACAACATGAAAGAGTTCAGAGACTCCTCAAAAGCCTTTTCCTTTAGTAAAAATTGCCACATGCACTGATGTACGCAAGACAGACAATATGGTGGGAAATTGTCAGTGAACGTGAGTTAATAGGTTTTCTTTTTATTTTGCGGCTGGATCAAACCCTTCACTTCCTACATTAGATTCTGTAAGTCCAAGTCCTCTGATTATGTAAGGGATGAGTAAAACAGAAATACTTCTGTCTCTGAAATAAGCACGTGGATATATAGAACTTTAATCCAAACAGAAGAGTAACTTCATGAAAGGACAGCAACCAAATATTGCAGGTTACACAGAGCACCGTTCCTACAGAGTGGGCACTACCTTGTTCCTGTGCCTACAGATGTAAGAGACCTGAGCAACTCCTGTACAAGAGCAGCAGGTTGAGTGCCACAATCTAGCAAGACCTGCCAAGATCCCAAAGCAGCAGGGAGAGCCTGTGATTCTCATGGTGTAAAGCTGCGTGCGCATCAGTCTCACCACAGTGCTGCACGCACTGGGGTGTACTGGTGACCTCTGTGTGATGGTGTTGCGGCCCTTCTGTTTCACTTGGCTCCTGAATGTGCATTGCTCTATGATGCAGCAGGGCAGGCAGAGCCGACTGCAATGCTCCTGGCACGCAGGTTAACTGCTACAGTTGCAGTTTTTACCCATACCTGTTAGCATGATGCAAGGTCTCCCTGCTGATGCTGATATACAGCCCAATTAGCTTGAGTAGATTCAGCAGCAATTTGGGCTAATGCTAATAGCTGGAAGGGGGAACATTGCTTCCAAGAAATGACCTAGTAAATAATAAATACTCTACATTTCTATAACTCCTTTAAAAATTACATTCCCCACTTTACTAGAAATATCTTCATCTAATCAGCTGAATGCTGCATCAGCAACAGCTCAATTCTAAAGCACTGGATTACTGCCTATATACTGCCTCTGTTTGTTACGGGGCACATTATCTGCTTCTTATTTGCATTTTTGGTTGAATAAAACCAAAAGGGAGTCCCATCAGGGATTTACTCAACTCCTTGTCTTAGAACTCCTCATTGTCTTCCTCTTTTTGTTTTGCAATTTGTTGCTCATGATTCAAATGTTACACGCAGTAACATATGTGAGAAATATTCGAGCTGAGCAGAAAAAAGGATTTTTGTGTCAAACCAATACACAGGGGGACTGATGTGAAATGTCAGATTAAATCTCTGCTTTAGTTTGAAGGAAAGACTCCTAATTCCTCTCAGACCAAACGCTGGTTGGCCTTACTCCAAGACCTCTTATTCTCATTATCTGTGCCCTGCTCATACAGTTTCTTTGGACCTTTACATTGCCTTGATTACATGCAGCAATTATCATTGCTGCCAGCTAGGAGGAGCTAGGCAGAAAGTTTGTTGGCTCAGACTTAAACAGAGAGTTGAACTCCATTACACTCTTTAGCTGTTATTAGTTCCATGAAAAAAATAATTGGGAAAACAAGGCTCCCCTCTTTCCTGGGCAAAGGTTGCATGGAATTTAGTTCAAAACAGAAATTGTAACTCACCAACTGGTAATCCTGTATAAATGTCAATGAAGAAGCCAGGCCTTTGACTTCCACAGAGTGTGGAGAATTCATCTGCAACAGGAAAGCAAAGCAGCAATTACAGTATTTGGAATCAATCATTTAACCAACAGTCAAAAATGTATTACATTCTTTGCCCAATAAATTATTCTTCTTCTACTCTTTCAGCACCTGCAGGGCACACAGAGGTATGCAGAACCTTCCATGAAGCTCACCATGCGATGTGCTTAGTCCTCACTTAGGTTCTCATTCAAAGGCCATTGAAATTAGCAAATAAAAAGATGCAGAGAGCTTGGGATCACATGCTGATTTGGCTTTGCATATGCTTATCTCTGTGCATTACAGTTTTTGCAAGCAAGCCCAGATCTGACTTCTAAAAACCTGAACTATAATATGGAAGTTATTCAAATAAGTGTTTAGGAAGCTTGTTCCTGAAGAAAACAACCTTCAACCAGAGTGGGATGTCCTGGGCTTAACTCTGCAGAGTCTTACCCAGTGTGGAGGAGTCCTGTGTGCCCACCCAATTAGCCCAGAAACTCCTACATCTTACATTTAGCTGCTTGACACAGATCATTCTCAGAGGACACCAAGGAACCTCAGTAAACCCATGTCTACCACAACGGCTCTCATGGCAATCAGCAGTCGAGGCACAGCAGACAATATTTGTTGGAGCAATGCCAGTAAAACCTTGGTCAGTGCCTCAAGACTGGATCAAGAAGCATTTTCAAAGAGACAGATTAAGCAATATAGAGCATGAAGTTTCCCAGACAGGGAAACTGGCACAAAGGAGGCATGGCCCTGCAGCATGAGCACAAATCACTCCACATACGTCTTCATTATGACTAGGCCTGATTACCTCCAGGTCAAAAAAGTAACTAATTCTATCATTTTAGACACACAAGAGCAGACAAAGACATAGCATCTCTGACAATGTTACACCCATCAACAGTAATTATGATGTTATGAAGGCTTTAAAATAGCTTTGTAAAATAGTCTTAAATACTTTAAAATAGTTATGGAAAAACATACCAGTGCTCGGGATAGGACACTGTTCACAAGGCTTATTCCATGCACGTCCAATGTTGTAGGAACAGCAGCACATTTTCTTGGTCATATTGAAGAGCAGCTCACCATCACAGGTTTGATTGTCAGCATAGTAATTTCTGTAACACAGGCTTCTCCTCATATCTGTGAAAATGAAGAAAAACCCAAGCAAATGCATTAGCAACTCTGAAGTGCTTAGGAGACAACATCCTTCAAATACACACTTTTTAGACCCCTGTCAGGTAGATGCTGTGGCACTGTAGAATACTACAGAACAGCTTGTCCTTAGATTACTCTAAAAGTATGAAAAACTGTTTGCAATACACATATGCAAGAGCAACCAACATGGCTGTAACACCTATCAGACTCATCAAAGGATTCAATATTGGCCTTTTGCCCAACACTGAAAAACGAGTTAGTTTATGGTTCCCCCTAAGAACTGCACAAAGCTTCTGACTTCATTCTGTGAACTCCAAGTGATTTTTAGTAGTGTTTCACATGTAGAAGCTTTTAAAGTTGAAGTGCAGCTTAGAAGGGTTGAACATAAAAAATATGAAACTAAAGGAGAAATTCTGATGAGGTACTGAAATACCTATATTAATAGTCACCTGTCTTGTTTTATTTAAAATAATGAAAGAAGCTTGATCTTTCACTTAGTTAATTCTTGTATTACTGAATTCAAAGAAATAGTCCTGATTTGTTCCCTGTAAAGACCTGGCCCAAAGCACTAAGATAAAATAAAAAAAAAACCCAGCCCATACCCATGCAGTTGTTTCCTCCATTGACTTGCATGTAATCAGGAGGACAGATGCAGGTGTAGTTCCCAACAGTATTGTAACATGTGCCAGGTCCACAAATGCCAGGTGTGTCACACTCATTTACATCTAGAAGAGAACAAAAAGAACAAAACCAGAAGCTTTCTCATTGTGCTTCTGAGAACAAAAATGACTCAGTAACGCCTGAGGTAGGAAGGTACTGCTGGAGGAGAGCTGAAGGGGCTCTGAGTAAGGCCATGGTGGAGCAAAGCTCACACAGAGAAGGATATGATGGCACAGGTGGCCATGGAAAGCCCAGCTGTGATGAAAAGATAGGAATTCTGGTATGTCTAGGCAGCTCAGAGACAGTAATTTGGGTTTTGCACTTGTTGCACAAAACCAGAATTTGACGATCTCATCCATTACAGATTCCCACATCTGGACAAGAACCAAAGTTGTTCCTTGTAGAGTGTTCATCCCAATACACAATGATGCTAAAACAGACCGATCAGATGGTTCAGGTCTGTCTGGGGAAAGAGAGCAACTTTCCCAACACAAGATGTCATGTTCACTTCATCAAGAGACTTCAACCTTTGTTTTAAAAAAACACAACCAGACCCAAACACAACACTGCCCACAAAACACCTCAGTTCCTCAAGGTTCAAAAGTATTTCACTAGCCTTACCATGTTAAAGTATCTTTGATACACCACTAAGGAAAAATGTAGAGGTAGATTTCCTCTTTAACATTTGTTTAGCCACGTAAGCACAATATGGATGAAGTACTTCGGTTCAGCCTTAATTTAGGATCTGAATCTTTTGTACTTCTGCAGTGTTTCACACATGATAGGCACTATATTAACATTATTTACAGTCTGGGAGGCTGAACATAGTCTAGGCAATGGGAGATTTAAGGACTTGATGGGTTGCTTAAAGTTTTAAATCCAGTACAAACTGGCACTTGCATGTAGTGCGATGAACATGTACTGACTGTGCTAAGGGAAGGAAAATGTTTTGCAGTACAACCAGTATTTTCAATTGGGCATTGAGATCAGCAGGCGAGAAAATAAACAGTGGAAAAAAGGCACGGACACACTGCAACCAGCCCAGCAGACTCATGGGGCCAGTCTGTGCTTTATCTGACTGCTTATTCATTACCCATTATTGAACAGCTATTTTTTATAGCTGGCTAGTAAATTATGTTTTATTTAAAGAAAAACTGCTGGGTTTTCTGGTTTTGATAAAAAGCTGATCATTTTAAACAAAAATTTGGATATATTTCAAAATGATCAAGAAGGAATTTTTCTCTCTCTTCATGCCAGACTTCAACCTGTTCCAAGTTTCCCACCACCCTTAAGCTCTACACTGTTTGTCTGGTTATGTTCCTTTTCAAGAACAGGTTAATTCTTCATCTGTCACAATTTTCTAAGAATAAAAGCAGAAGACTAGTTAAGTGAAGGCTACGTACCATCGCACACTCGAGTCTCTTCATTCAAATAGTAGCCTGATGGACACTGACACTGGAAGCTACCAAATGTATTAATACATTTGCCTCCTTGGCAAAGTCCAGGCAGTTCTTGACATTCATCAATATCTGTTCAAACAAAACAGCAAACATTTCATTCATGCTTTTCCATTAGAGTTCTACTCACTGAAGAATTTCATTATTTTAGACATGTAAATATAGGAATATGTAAACATTACCTTCTAATATAACTGTAATAGGGTTTGGTCGGAATCCTTCCCCTCCAGGGCAAAGAACCTTATATTCAGCTGAAAACAAAATAGATTTATGAACTTGAAATAGTAGAAGCATTTTCAGCACAATTATTTTTGGAAATTAATCAGATTATTCCAGGTAACTTAAATGTAAAGTAACTGGATATAAACATTAGATTTTACTCTGTAACATCAACTGCTATTCCATTTCATAATGTAGTTTTTGTGTAACAGTAAACTTGCTCATAAGCGATAATATACTGACCAAATAATCTGTTGGAAAGACTAGTAGAGTTTTTGGTTAGGACCAGTGGAAACCTGTCCCCTGCATGTACACAATAAATGATTACACCAGTATTTGAGTTACCTGGCTAAATCAGAAAAAAATCCAGCAAGTGTATTGTTGTGTTTAACCCATGAAAGCTGACTTACTTGTGTTCACAAGTGGACAATGTTCACAGGGAACTCCCCAAGCCTTGCCCAGAGAGCAGCAACAGGAGGCCTTGGAAACACCCACTCCAATCTCATTGCTGCAGAAGGTGCCACCGTTATCTCCACGCGTTTTAATGTCCAGGTAGCAGTTGCCAGATCGTGTATCTATTCAGAATGCACATAATGACAAACATCTCATGAGAGAGGAAAACACAATACATGATCTCAGGATGAGGGATACTCTCAGATGGCTCTCATTTCTTGTAGGACAGGCAAATAAAGTAACTTGTGTTGCCCAGGAGGGCCTAGCTTTTCCCACTTAGATAGGACGGTGGGGCCCCATTCTTGACTTTGTTGGAATTCTCACAAAGTAGGGAATTTAGTCAGCATGACTAGGGGCAGTTCAGCCAGGCTTTTGCTCATTTTGATTTACATTTTCACCCGCATATGTACATCCCTCCCGTTCCAGAAACCCACTGCTTTCTCCACTTCTTGAGGTTAACAAGCATGAAAGCATCTACTAAAAGTTAGGAATTCCAAATACATTTGAATTTGAGGAGCATCCCTATACCCTCTTAAACAAACAAAAGCCAAAAATATCAAAGGATTACTAAGCAGCTGCAGCCTAATAAAAGAGCATCTCCATTGATCATGAAGCTCCACCTAGCCAAGCTGTACTCAGTGCTCCAAGAGCATGGGTGGCTCTATGCCACAACCTCATTTGCCTGCCATCTTGGGGGCAGCTGGATGTTGGTTTAAGTTTGTGGAAATTTAAAAATGTCTCATGCCTGTTGTAAATTGTGGACAGCTGTAACAAGCCCCAAGGGGTTGGTTCTGGCAGCTGGGCACTGCTGGCATTCCACATCACGCTGGACATACTCCTACTGCACTATTACTACTTTTAAGCCAGGGGCAGTGGAGTGGGAATTGGAGAACCTGTTCCAGCCCTTTTTCATGACTGGGACTTTATTCTTAAGCAGTTAGCCCCTTGCAGCACCTCTGTGCAACCATGTGTATAAATAACATAAGGATGGCCCCTTACCAACACATCCAACTCGGGTGGGATTCAGCTCAAAATCAGGAGGGCACTCACAGGTGTAACTACCAGCAGTATTGATACATGTGCCACTAATGCAGGTTGTGGGATCTGCACATTCATTAACATCTGCAAGGAAAAACAGCATGTGGTAAGCAAATGTTTGAGCACAGTGCAAACCATCAATAAATCAGGTATCATATGCTAACCACCACAAATCTATTAGCTATGAAATACTGATCTCCAGAAAGCTCTAAAAAAATACATACACCTTTTAGAAGAACAGTAGTCTGAGATCAATTCATCATTACATAGGAGAAAAAAAAAAAAGTGCTTTTCCTGGAAAACCAATCTATGAACTAAAATTCACATAAAATACTAAAAAAGTACTTAAGGGAAAAACACAAGGTCGTAGCTTACCATCCAGTACTGCAAATGGAAACTAAAAGGCACAACACTTCTCTGCTTGGGAGATGTGGACAGAAGGAAGGGTTATCTCTGATCTGTTTTCCCTCTTCTTAAGCCAATGGGATATCAGAGGTTGACAAAAGAAAAGGAAAGAGGAGTGTAGGAAAGGCAAGAAGGAGAATCCTGTTTTATATAGTAGGGAAGGCTATGTTTTCCTATATCCATTCTAATTTGTGTAGCTTTTTAAAAGAACATGCTAAGGAGCTAACCACATCACTAACAGAAAATTAAAAAGCTTGTTTCTCAAAATTATCTTTACCTGTGCAGTTACCACCACTTCTGTCCAACTCGTAGCCCACTTCACACTCGCACCGGAAGAGTCCAGGAAGGTTATGACAGGTACCATAGACACAGATGTTAGGAAGTGAGCACTCATCGATATCTGATAAAGGAGGGGAAAAATACGAGGCTTCCTTATGTTTTCAAGAAAGAGAACTGCAAAAGGTTCAGAAAATATGGTTCAGGAAGCCACAGCTTCTGCACACTGTTAGACCAGGAAATATAACATGCATGATTTATGTTTGAAGCCCAAGGAACCTAATCCATAACATTTTTGGGTGGCAAAAGGCTCTTTCCAGTGTCTCTGAAAGCCATGCCAGAAACAATTTGAACTTATTTGTTGGCTAATCTGACAAGTAGCAAAATTAAGCATGGCAGGAGATGTGCTTTAAAAAATGAAGTTTATTGTAAATCATCTGGAGAAAGCTGAACATCAGCAAAGGAAAAGCTTGCTCCCAGAGCTGAACTTGACACTCATCTTCAGGTTTCTGCATTTGACAGATCTCAAGTTTGGCTAGCAGAGGTCACTTTTGTGCCTTTTGTCCAAATCATTGCATCTGATTCAGTATTTACTGAATGCCATAAGCATTGCACAAGGAACAACCAATCTGATACAATAAAAAAAGCGTATGTTTACAAAGGACCTTAAAATACTGCATTTAGTGTACACATCTGAGACATCAAGGAAAGTCTGTTTTAGTAACAGGAGCTAGGCTCTATATATGTGCTATTTAAAGTCACCTAAAAGGTTTGAAGGTAAATTGTTTCATGAAACATTATGAAATCTAGTATTGTTCTAGTTTACACAAAAGTTTATTCTTATAAACTATTTCTCCTGGTAGATTACTAAAAAAATACACAGAATACTTTTCAGGGGAAGAAAATTCTATTTATAGTGATGTACTTATGAACTTCATCAAATACCACTTACTATGAGTTACTATCTCAGATGATATGGCTGCTTCTTCTGGGCTGATTAGTATTACATCAACTGAGCATTTCAAAGGTTACAGTCAAATATATGACCTTAATATGCTGGCAACATGTTTACTATTTGATTTTTTGTGTGTCTTTGCATATAGAAAGCTCTTATGAATGAGTTGTAAGAAGTTAGCTGACAACTAACTTTCAAAACTGAACAAATACTCATGGAATTTTTTTTTTTGGAGGTTGTATAAACTTTCTGCAAAGCTTCAAACTGATCCTGCACCTCACAAAAGCCCTCAAAGCATCTTCGCTGTATTAGCTATCAAATCAGTGTTTTTCAGCTTCATATACACCGAGGCAAAGTTACAACTTTTTCTGTTGGACTGTTATGAATAAAATGAAGAACTAGGTACAAATGACCAAGATTAAACAGCAGCTGACAGTGCCATCTGGATCACCAACCAGAACTGCAAATAACAGGTTGTAAGATAGGCTCCAAAAAGCTGCTCTCTCTATATACAATAGATAGCTGAACACCTAGAGGCCCATACTAAATGTATAAACTGAAAAAAAGCAGTTACTATTGACAATTTTCATGCAGTTCTTAATACAACCACAACTGCAACCAATTGTAAAATTTTTTAAACATAAAGCACTATTAAGGTAGAAACTGTTGACTGTTGTTTAAATCTTACAGAGAATTACCTTCACATGCTTTTCCATCTGGGCTTGGCAAAAATCCCATATCACATTCACAGCGATATCCTCCAGGGGCATTGAGGCACTGCCCATTTTCACAGAGATTCAAGTTTTCTGAGCATTCATCAAGGTCTGTGAAAGGAAGAGAAATTGCAGGTTTACAGTAAACGTGTTTTTCTCACCAACACTTGCTTCAGCTGAAGCATGCAGCGTTCCAAGGATTTTATTTATTGTACTTAGTTCTGACCACTTGCAGAAGAAACTGCTATGTAGTTATGTGCAGGGGTTATTACATGTAACAGTTTGGTGTACTTCCAGTATCTTGAAAATACAGCTCCTAATCAAAAGGAAAATCAGAGAGAGGCACAGACTCCTAAAGTAGCTACAGTTAATAACAATTGGAGGCAGTGCACAGGGTCAAATTTAGACTCAGAACGAGCACGTGTATTTTATTACAGTTATTGTTTCTATTACAGCAAAGCCTAGAGGCAGCAATTGCATAAAGAGGCTTACTGTGCAATGAGTAAACACATGGTAATAGGCAGTCTCCATGCCAAACATACAAAAAGCTGACAAAAAGTGGCACTGAGGTGAAAACAACTTGATCAAAGTTAAACTGCAGGTTAACAGCTCATGAGAAAAACAGCCTTGCTACCACACTACTCTCCCCTTCAGTTAGATTGTGGCCCTCACTCTCTAGCTGAAATTTTATACATCACAAAAACACCCTACTTGTTGCAACAAAGTTTGGCTGGCAGTGTGAGCTTGTAAAAGTCCATGGCTGGCAAATCAAAGGTAGTACCTACCAGGGTGAACGCTGCATGCTTTGGCAGAAGGCTTACAGAATATTTGTGTGCTCTAGTCTGAGTTCCAGCCACCTCTTGAACCCGGGAACAATAAAGTATCCAAATTAAAAAAAAAAAAAACTTCTACTAAATGCAGAAACTCTATAAGCACTCCACTTAAAAGATGTAGTTTATAGACTCCCAGAATTAATCATATGGGAAATTAACAAAGAGCACTGGGTTATGAAGGCCACTAAGGAAGCTGAATCAGATTCAAGAACAAATTATACAGGAAGACTTAAACAGATTCCCAGGGTCCATTTACAATTTGGAACTATTCAAATTCAGCCTTAAACCTACTAAGCCAGATTCTCAGATGCCGTAACAAACCTCCTGTAGCTGACAGAGTGCTGTCAACTCGCACCAGCTGAAAAGCTGGCCACCCAGCTGTCTATCACATGGCTTTATTCCAAACAGGGTCACACTCCATACAGCACCACCAGCAACCCTGATATCCTTAGTGTAATAGCAGGACTCCTGATGACTAAGGTTACATGAGCTAATCTGTTCTTCAAAGCAGAAGACTGAAGTGTGGGTGGGAAACATCTCTCTAGCAATGTTTTTTAATCACATTTACAGTTTATAAAATGAGCTTTCAGAATCAGCTAGTTCCATCACGCTACATGTCAGCACTGCATCCTGACACCATCTCTCAGGATGATAAAGAGGGCAGACAGCACACAATCCCTTGGGGAAAGAGCAAACATTTTTAGGCAATTTTAAGAGGTAATTTTAATGCATGTACACTATTATTTAAATATTAAGGTGGGTAGCCAATAGACTGGTTTACTAACTATCCAAATCATATGATCAAGCATTGTTTAGTAATTTTGCCGCCCACTCCAACTAATAAGAAAAGCTCAGTGAAAACTTGCATTTTATTAAGTGAAAATAATGACTGCTTTAGGTATAATACACAGTATTTCTTTCAAGTTATGGCAACTGAGGTGAAGTAGAAGATGACAGAGAATAACTTCAAATGTTTAAAAGCTATTTTTGTGTATTGAATCACAGACTAACTTGGGTTGCAAGGGACCACTGGAGGTCATCCGACACTTTCCTAAGAAAGCTCACCTGTACAAGTGAAGCCATCCCCAGTATAACCTTCTTTACACAGGCAGCGGTAAGAGCCCATTGTATTCTTGCAGTCAGCATGTGGGCTGCACGTGTGGGTTCCATTGGAGCACTCATCCAGATCTTTAAAATAATAAAAAAGAAAAAAAAAGCAATAATATTAGTTAAAAAAACCACACCATGAATACAAACTTTAAATAATGTATGGCACACAGAAGCTCTACTTTAAATAATCTTCCATAATAAAACCCCCCCATATATGAGGTCATCTGACTGGAAAAGCAAGCATAGATTATTTGGAGCCCAGCAAAGACAAGGTAACTGTGAATCAGGAAGCTGCAGGGCACTCTCAAAACTAAGACCTGTATCTTGTTTTCACAGCGAGCACCAGGAAACCTCTCAAGTGCCTCCCATCAGCTGCCCTCAAGGACACAGCATCCCTCTCCATGGTCCACTCTGTTTTCACTATCTTACAAGTGAAACAGGAGGTAATGATGATTTCCATGGCAGAGAATTTGTCCTCCAACAGATCACATCAAATTTGTCTTCTCAATTTGTACAGGTAGTATTTTTTTTTTCAGAATTTCTAGGACTCAGTTTTGGCCTCACCTTAAAAATAAATACAAATGCATATGACCCTCACCTGTGCACTTGATACCATTTCCAACCCAGCCAGGGCTGCAGCTACATTTGAAACTTCCTGCTGTGTTTGTACATATGGCATGTCTATCGCAGTTATGGGCTCCAATTTCACACTCATTGATATCTGTAAAAACACAGAGATATTTGAAAAGCTCATGGATCAAACTTTTTCATATCCAGATAACTGACAGTGGAATTTATCAAAAAAGGCAATGTGAACTTGAAAGCAAAACTACATTTCTTTATAAAACAACATTTTAAAACGAAGCATAAAAGAAATAACATCACAACAGAGAAAAGCAAATAATCATGTAGCATATTTCAAACATATGCCACCCACCTATCTATTTTTCTGATAAGCATATAAAGCAGTACTTCTGCAGTTCACTCTAAAGCCTGGTAACTTTTACATTCAAGGAGGAAAACAGTAACTCAGGTTTTCCCTCTTTTCCTAACGGGTGCACTCAGAAAGAATGTGAGGCCATAGATTTTCGGAAGAGGATTAGCATCCATAAAGATTACCACTGAAGACGTTTAGCATCCTGGCATGTATATTTGTCAAGCAGCTTTGCAATAGGTTGTTGGTCAAATTTCATGACTAAGAGCTGATGTCAAGACCTGTGCTTGCCTGACAATTGAGAGACACCACTACAATGTAATGGCTTGCATCTTGGTCATACCCTAACGTGACTGAGGGAAAGAAGATAGCTTTCCCATCCACCCACCCTGGAGCATGCAGAGAGGGAATAAGGTGGCTTTACATAGCATGGTTTGCTAAAAAGTCTCAGAGGCAACTTTGCAGCCCAGGGACTTCTGGAATGCAGCACTCTCACAGCCCCCACCACAGCTTCAAGGGTATGGATGAACACGAGCTGGACACCACCTGCAAACTCCTCCTAGGATCATTCTTAGGCAGTTAAGGAAGCCAGGTTCTGTCCTGCCAGAAACTGTGTAGAAGGTAGAGGACAGGCTGTATCACTGTATTTAACATTGACAGCTGATGGACACAAAGCTCATCAGGTATGCAGTTTATTAAGAACCCAGGAAACCTAGTACAGTGGAAAAAAGTCAGCATCCTTGGAGACACTAGGCAGCAAGTCATCCAATCTTCAACATGTGCATTCATGCCAGCACATTCTATTTCAGTACTTGCTATTTTCACCTTATTTTAATTCTTGAGTATTCTCTGGCAAATGTATAGACCAAAAAACCCAAACAACTCCATTCTTCCTTGTCACAAAACAATATTAACACCCCATATAAATACTTGGAGAATGTAGAAACTCAAAGGCAAAGTTTTCAGAAATTACTACCGGTAACTAAAACAAAACTAGTAGGAATTTTCTTACACATCTGAGCTACGGATTTTACAGTGTTTCCTGTAACTGAGCTCTAACTGTGCTTTACTTCCATGCAGGATGTAAACTATCAGAAGTTCACATCAAAGTGCTGAATATTTATATCCATTTTTTAAGCCTTCCCAAGTGCCTTTGCTGTTACAGTAAGCCAAATCACCTCATTCTGTACAATAGCTGATACAAAGGGAAAATAGCTTACAAATTCTGCATGATTCCACCCATAAACCCAGTTCAGATCCCTCAAGAAGAAGATTAAGTAGAGGCATCAGCCATCAACTATGTAAGAACGTTAGGGGTTCTCAACCCCAAAACCACAGACTTCGATTTCCCTACCATTGTTCCCCACAACAACTAGCTCTTTAAAGAGGGCAAGAGAGTGGGGCCACTGGGGAAAGTCTCCAGGTATCATCTTAACCATTTCCTTTCTAACCCTTAGGTTTTTCTGCCCACCCTTCTTTAGACGAAAGGGTCTGTGTCCTTTCCCTATGCTCTGTACATATATTTTGTCTTTTCACAAAGGCTACATGTGACTCTGAGAAGCAGACAACATACAATTAAATACTCAAATCCAGAAACTACCCAAACTCACTGCTGGTTCAGGATGTTTTTTGTTTGGTTGGTTTTGTGTCTGGTTGGTTTGGTTTTTTTAAAGCCTGTATAGTGGAACTGCATCCAATCTTACATTTCTGAGTTTCTGTCTAAATGAGGTATTGCTCTGAATCAAAACCCCAGACATGAGTATTCCCATAATCTGAATGCGGACATCTAGATAGAGATCTAAATCTGGCAGCTGGAATCTGCTATTAATGAGTGTTGACTGCACCAACAAGCCTGAAAACACGCAAATGGACACTGACTTTTTAAAACTTAGAAAAAGGGTCAAGAGCAGATAATCTCAGAGCATATTGGCCTTTAGCATGTGCAGAAACTCGTATGAAGATAACATCACCCTAAACAGGAAACTAGTGTCTGTCAAAAATCTTAAGGGTGGTCAGAAAAAAACCCTCATTTTGGCTTGGACTGAAGGGAAAGACTAGAAGGAATTTTGAGGTCAGCTACAGTATACATTGACATAAAAAATCTGAGGCAACTACTCTATATTTTAACCTTTACATGATTTCAAAATCCAAACTGTCAAAGCACTGCTAACACTGGGATTGCACTGTATTTGATTACTGGATGCTTTGAAACATACAAACAATCACATGCTTTCTTATACCCCACAGAGCACAACAAGCCACCACAAAAAACATCATCAGTGCAGAGATTTCTGCCAAGAACTTTTTTTAATTCACCAAACACAAGCAGAAACTTGCATGCAACAGCTACACCACAATGAAGTCATGCTCAGGCTCAAATTTAAGGCAATCTAAAACAAATTTTCAACTCTACATGAAGTGACCGTGGACTCCATCCCATCCCACCTCACACTGGCCCACTAACACTTTGCACCTGAGAGTCTCCATTAACATCTCTCAGTGGAACAGCAGCACCATGACACTGGTGCCCTTGCACTGGACACTTGCTCCTCTGTCAGCTGTTTGACACATACCAAAAAGCTTGGAATCATCTGTGGAATGAAAGCTGTATGTGCAAATCTATATCCAAACATGGGTATTTACAATGGGATCAACTTTCTCAGACATCATCCACTGAAATGCTATTCCACTTGCTTTGAACAAAATCCTGAAATCCTTTTCAGCTTTTTTCCAGGAAAAAAAATTCAAGAGATTTCAATGCTTTTTCCCTGGGTAAGATCAAATAGGGAAGGCAAAATATGTTTTCTAATACCATCTACCTTTAGAGGGACGTTGCAGGGTTTATTTCATTGATACATGGAATTGTTTTCAGATACTTAAGTGAAAGCTGATTGAGGCATACAAAATACCATCACTAGCTTCATCCCAGATTTTACTTATTTTCAAAGCTATCTGCATTTAACTTAGATGTTGTTTTGCTATAATCCCTATTCTCTCCTCTCATTGCACAGCTGAGTTATAAGCCTAAATTTATTGCATTGCAATTATTTCCAAGGCAAAAGAGATCTCAGAGCAAACACTGCCCTGTGTAAATGGGACAGTGAAATCAATGGAATTTATGCCTGCTTATACTGGAGCTTAATTGCATTTATATTGCCATAAGCATTGAATTATGGCTTCACAGAATGAAACAAAAAGAAGTTGAGCTCTGTAGGGGAAAAATTAACTCAACATAAAAATCTTTAATAAGAGCAAGAGTCCAGATTGTGCTGTCTGCATGGCAGTACAAACAGTACCATACTCTTCAAATACTCCAACTATTTTCATATAATTGTTTCAAGAGAAAGGCATTAATCAGTCTGAGTAAAGGTATCATGACCCAAGGAGCACACAGGACACCACTCAAGTCAGGGTTTCACACAATGATGGCCTATTCCCGTTGACTTCAGGGGGATTTTCACTAAAGGAGTGAGTCACTGATTTATATCAAGCTTCTCCTTCTGCCTCCAGTACGAGGCTATGACAAGCCAAGGAAAATAAAGACATTCCAGTCCAAGACTGACACTGCATCCTCAGCTGGTCCCACTGTGCCCCAGTCCTGCTGCACACATGTTCTCAGCTTTGTAATTGCACAACTCCCGTTAATACTAAGGGAGTTGTCTGCCTACAACAGATGAGAATACACATGATAAATAATATGTGGATCTGACATCATAACAATTCCAAGCACTCTGGGGAAAAAAAACTGTCAGTCATCCTATTTTGTTGGCTCCTTCAGTTCTCTTCTCTAGACAAATATTTTTTCTCTCAAGCCTTTGGCAATTAATAAAGTGTCTCTCCCATTAATCACAGAGGCACAAATTTTTAGGGTTGTGGATGTGTAGCAAAAATAAACTTCATATATACCTGTCACATTGGCACTACACTTGCAAACATGGCAACCAAAGGTAATAAACAGCTAGCCAGTATGTGCAGAGCACATCCTTTCACAGCATGAAAGTAGATCATTAAACTCAGCCAGAGGGGAGCACTGGGATAAGTCACTGTATCCTCACCTAGGCTTTGGAAACAACCAAGCCATTCCTCTGCATTTGAATAGAATGAGAATGAACATTAACCCATGAAAACTGACACATTTCACCACAGGGCATGAAATCCTCAAGGTACTCTGTGTACCATTTACATTTTCTGTTAGATTTCATTTGGGCTTCAATAGTCTATAAGGATTCTTAGCAAAATGTGAATTTAATTCAGACTGCCTATAAATCAGTACTGTTTGTCAGGAATTATGCAAATCCTCTAAGCATTTTCTGACTTTTAATTTTTTTGGCACTCTCTGCATATCTGTGCACTTTCTCGCACTGACGTTTCACTGGTGTTCCACACCCTGGGCCTGATATCCACAGGGCCAGTTGTCTGGTGGAAGTCACAAGGCATTTCCTCCTCCTGGGTTGCTGCCCATGTAATCAGGTAAGGAAAAGGGAAAGCTTATCAGAGGGACAAGACTGTGAATTTCAACTCAGCCCTCACAGAAACAGAAAAATGTATGGAAAAATTCCCCCACGCTGATCTTTGTACCTGTAAAATTGTTTTCTCTTTTGGAACCACTCCTGGATTTTATTCAGCATATTGCAACGTAAGCAGCTCTTGGAGTTTCACATGAGGCAGAGCAGTTGTTGCCTGCTATCCATCCTTACGTCATCAGCCTGGGGTGCAGCATGTTATTGCTGGACAGATGCCTACTCACAATACACTCCTTCTGTAATACCCCCATTTGGCGGGCAGCATCTTAATATTATTATCTTCTGGTATTTGGCCTGACACAGCCAGCTCCCAGATTCATAAGGGGAAATGTATTTGTTTTACTGATACCAGACCTCTCTTGTGCCATCAAGACTGAAACACAATGTATTATTAATGGCCAGAAGTCAAAGGCAGCAGAGAGAACACATTATAGAAGTCACAAAACATTATGGACCTATTTCTGAGGGCAAATGACAGGGCTCACCTCTTCCTTTCACCCTATCAGCTGTCCTTCTCTTTATAACTATGTCATTGTCAGCCATGCAAGTATGCAGTGTGCACTCACTCTGTCACCCACTATCATCTTCATTACTGGATGACAGAAAGTAATGTTCAAGACCAAGCTCTCTAACCTCACACCCCACACCAAGGCCATAGCTGAACATCTTTCACTAGCCCTTCTCTGAATGGCACCAGCATGGTCCTTGCAGAGTCAGAGCATGGGTCTCAGCACTCAAACTCCCTGAGCCTGCTGTGGATAAATTCAGCTGACTTTTAAAGCACATTTATTTTTCATCTGATGATCCTCTTGGGCAACTTTTACCCCCAAGTTCACCTTATTCAGTTTGACTTTGTGAAGAGCACCCTAAGTCTGCGAAAGCACAGCTACATCAGGAGCAAACAGGAGGTCTGCACCCACCTGTAACTGGCAAGGAGGGATGGGATAATCAGAGAAGAATTTGTTCCTCTGTGAAAACATTAGAGCAAGTAAATCGAAGGCTCTATATCAACAGTGAAATACTGCAAATTTACAGGCAATACTCCAGAGTGGTAATGAATTACAAAATACAAATGCAAGTGCCAATACAGGATTTAATCTCCGCACAAGTACATATATACTTTATTGACAGAAAAAGTAGAGACAAGATATTTGTCACAAAGCTGGGTAACCTGGGATAGGGGAAAACCTTGCTATCTTCACTCTAGTGGCTATGTACCATTGCCTGCCTAGAAAAACCTAAAATGAACTGTTCTAAGTCAGTCTTGCCATAGTTTGCCCTGTGAAAGGAAATGAAACCATTCATAGCTCCATGCTAAGAAACCTGCATCTACAATGTATATTTTCACATAATTTTTTAAAATTACATTTTTGTTACTAAACTGTGTCCACATTCTTACCGAGAACCAAAGAGTAGGGGAACTAACATCTGTGTGGGACGGGAATGTAAGTCAGTGGGTGGATTCTGAGTACTGTTAAATGACTGGGAAAAAAAACCCCGTATTTATTTTTTAAAATGGAAACAATCAGTAATGACAAAGGAGCTGAAATATTTAGGCAAAACTGTAATCGAACCCAGAGGATGTTATTTAGCTGTTCTCATGAAACAGAGAATCTCCCATTCAAAGCGTTGTACACATTTTTGTAAATTTTTTCCATGGGAGTTCCTAGAAAATGGTGGATGCTTTTGATCTATCTGTAAGAGAAGAATAGAAACCTGGGGTCAAGGTACTGTTGGCAAGGTCCCTCCAGAAGAAGGCTTGAAGGATGCTCTCATGGTCTTCAGTACCTGAGCCTGGAAATTTCAACCCTGCTCTAATACTGTGCAAACATAAGGTGGGGAATTTAAAGGTCTCCACCAGTAAATCAGACTTTTTAAAAACCAGAATGTGAGAATCTGCACACTGTAGTCACAATTGGACCTCCATCCGCGTAGTTTCCTCAGCATAAAGCCAACCTAGAAAGTTCCTGCACTGCTTCCTCTTTTTTCTTATTAAAAACCAAAAGTTTTTGGTGATTTGAGCATGGGCACATCTTAGCTGTATCAGTGTAACTGATTCTTCACCTTTTTGTCTTAGACCACTGTCCTCTTTCAAATTACTGAGCATCTCTACAGTATCTGTTGTCATTAAGGTGTCCTGGTCATTTTCCTGGTGAGTGCCATCCTCCCTGGGACACCAGCATATAGTCAAAAGTAGCAGATAGTAGGAAGATAAAGACATGCAAAGTGGTGGGAAGAGCCCACGTGGCAGACAGTGTCCATCCAGCGGGCTGGCCTTGGCTGGGACCAAAAGGGAGGGATTTCCCTGCCTCTCTGTTAACAAAAAGTATTGCTTAGGACATTTGCCACTACCCTGCATCACACAATGCCAAAATGGTGGGTATTTAAAGGCACTTCTCCAGTAGCCATACCTCAGATTCCTCCCCTACCTCCATGACCTTTCTCTGTCTTTTGCCTTCTACTAGTTGCTTCATCTTCCCTGACTGCTCCCTGCACTGAGAGTGATAGCTGCACCATGTGTAACTGATCAGCACAAGGGTTTTCAGGTCTAGAGTATTGAAGATCTCCATATAATTTAGCACAGAAACAAAGAACATTGAGATGTTGGTCTACAGGGTACAATTAGGGATTTCTTGGATTTAGATCAGTTCATAAGTCAAAGGCAGCTGTTACTAATGCACAAATATTCGCCCACAGTCCAATATGCGAAGTACAACTCCAGCTCTCAGATTGTTCTATGAGAGCTGTAAAAAAACAGCTTCATATATCTGGGGCACTTACAGAAGTGTATTATTAACTCTGTACAATAAGGGCAGACTAAGAATAAAAGTTTGTCTCAAGAACATTGCCAGAAATGTGTTTACCCTAAGTCTACATTAAAAATTATATTAAACATATGTTTGCATTCATATTTGGGCAAAGCCTAAGACTCTCAACACCTTGGCTTGAGACACCAGCACCAGTATTATTAAAATCATGCCTTCAGAGCCTGTATATTTGAATCTCATTTCTGTTTGCTGGCAAAACATGAAATAATGCAAATTCTGATTTTGCTGATATAAGATAGTTGAGTAGCTGTATTGTTGCCACTTTGCAAAACCTGAAAATACATTTTAGCACATATTTCAAGCCATCTGTGTTTGCCAACACTTGGAACAGATACCTGTTATTTGTGTGCATGGTAGACAATTAACTAAAACAAATGTCCTGAGGTCCTCAGGATTCTGTCAAGTTCCCAGCAATGGCATTTTCTATTCTCTTAGACCAACAACAATGCAGTAATAACCTCAGTTTTGTTTCCAGTGGATGTTTTGTCACTCATTTCAGCAGAAGCAGCATCAGGCTGAATGCTGTGCTGTTGAACTTCAGCAGAACACAAGATAAGCAAATTTAGAGATAGTAGTACAAGTAAGTGAAAAGAAGCACAGTGAGAGGAGGTTTTGAACGCTAGAAAAAGGGCATGTAGACTCACGAGTTTAACTGGAAGTTAACAATTAAACTTTAAAACATACCTGTGCAACCAGTTGTGCCTTTCTTGCCTGAATATCCCATATCACAATGACAGATAAATGACCCTTTTGTATTCTCACAGGTTCCACTCAGACAGATGTTTGGATGCAGATCACATTCATTAACATCTAAAAAACCCAGTAATTGAGATTTAATAAATACAATTCCTAGAAAGTAGCTAGCAAAATCTCTTGAGATACGATGTTTTGGTACAAAAACATGTCTACACATGCAAAGAGAAAACTGCTTAATTTATTTACTCCTTACCAAATGTACAGTTTGAGATCTGGTTTAACACTGTTATATTATCATATCTGTATTAACATACCTTTAATTCCAACTTTCCTTAAAAAAGAGACTAAGATTCAGCATATTATCCAAAGAATGATTATGATTATTTATTGATGCTTTCTATATATTTATTTTGCATGTGCGTATGCATTTATATATGCATGCATACATTATCTAGTTTTGTACAAACATTTCTCCTCAAATATGCTCTGGATTTTTAATTGTGAAAATTTAGTTTTGGAGATACACTATTTTATTACCTTGTTCTACCAGCGCTTCCACATTTATTTTGTCTTAGAGACATGTTTAAATCAGCACTGGTGATTCATCTGTCTAGAAATTGTCCATGGCACCATCCACCAACACTTCCTTTCCGCAAGCACTCTTTCATCTGAGCAGCATAAAAACCTCACTGGAAAAGCATCCAACAATACGATGCTATAGATCATCACGTTTGCATCCCAGTCTACAGGGATATACAGAGATTACATCTGCATTTGATAAACACAGTTTGTGCAATGAGGCTCGTCCTATGGTCAGGTGGCCAAAATTAGGGCATAAGAGCAATACACTTTAAATATCATAGTCTGCCTAGTTGGAAATAGTGTCTTGATAAATAATTTTTCACTAGTTAATGCAGATTGGAATATATGTACTTTCACTTACCTATACAAGTCTTCATGTCTTCAGATGCCATGAATCCATCGTAGCAAAGACACCTGTATTCTCCTGGGATGTTCGTACACTGGCCTCCATCACAGATGTTAGGATTGTCTTCACACTCATCAATATCTATATTGGTAAAAGGGAAAGGTCAGATTAAAATATGCTACCTTTATGCAATGCAACTAACCATAATCATGGCAAGCAGCATTTTAATGCTCTGAAAAACAGGATGAAGATTGAATCCTTGCAAATAACTGAACGGTACATTGCAAAGTGAGCTCCTCATCTCCAGCTAAAGTCAGTGGCACATGTTCCCTTCTGACTCCAATGGGAACAGGAATGAAGTTCATAGGTAAAAAAAGTCATTAACAGAAAAAAACCCCAACAGAACCTTTGTCACAGAATCACAGAATGTTAGGGATTGGAAGGGACCTCGAAAGATCATCTAGCCCAGTCCCCCTGTCAGAGCAGGATCACCTAGATCAGGTCACACAGGAACACGACCAGGTGGGTTTTAAACATCTCCAGAGAAGGAGACTCCACAACCTCCCCGGGTAGCCTGTTCCAGTGCTCTGTCACCCTCACCGTGAAGAAGTTTTTTCTCATATTTATGCAGAACCTCCTATGTTTCGGCTTGCACCCATTGCCCCTTGTCCTATCACTGGGTGTCCTGAGAACAGCCTGGCTCCATCCCCCTGACACTCACTCTTTACATATTTATAAAATTAATGAGGTCATCCCTCAGTCTTCTCTTCTCCAAGCTAAAGAGACCCAGCTCCCTCAACCTTTCCTTATAAGCCACATACAACTGGAGACTCTTGGATGCAATCCACCATTGTTGAAGTCAATGGAAGCTCTGAAGTCAAATTCAGTAAAAACATAATGGACTTTACAGAGCTTAAAAAAGACATTGTACACGCAGAATTACCTCTACAGGTCTCAAGGGTAGTGACAAACTGGAAACACAGAGCTGAATTCATGATGGGAGTAACGCATTTATTTCACTGAGAGATTTTATGGGGCTTTGTTTAGGATTTCAGATGACTGGCCAGGCCAGCCATATAGTTACATCCTCTAGCATGTAAGTTGTTTTCTCAATTAATGAAATTGTCCATCACTGATTGGGACCCAGCTGCAGAAGCAGACACTTTATTATACTAATGCAGCCATGCTAAGGCCTGGATTCTTTCATAGTCCCTGGAGTTATATTACTGCTCCTTGTAAAAGTCCCTAGAATCTCCCTGTGTCAGCACCAACACAGATCAGCAAGAGCAAATATCAGAAGCTCTGCCTAGTGATACCATGGGAAAAAAATCAGCACAAAAAGCACAAGATTCAGGAACCCCTTCCAAGAGAAAGGGTGTAACTCATTATCAGACCAGTCTATTGTGGATTGCAGTAATTATGCAGCTATAGAAAATGAACTCACTTTAACTTAAAATATTATGTTCATTATTCTTCTCTATTTCTAGCAGCTAGTGCTTGTGTGGGTACACAACTTCTGCAAGGAAGTCCCTGTTCATCTTAACAAGCAAATGATGTTGGCATGGACATTAGCCTGAAAATGTTAATTTAGAATGGAATTTGAATTAACACGCAAAATTAAGCTCCAGAAATGGGGATAATAATGACAGAAATAAAGAACTTTATTTACTAACCTGTCACTGTACTGATTTCACAGTTGGGGGAAAATCAGCTGACAAAGAACCTGTTGTTTCTCCTAATTGAACGAATTATTTATGCATAACCTCACCAATTCAAACCTGACCTACTACTGAATTGAATGGCATTCTTACAAGCTCAATTATCAAGAAATATATTCCATAATGGCTTCCAGTTTTGAGTGATGTTAAAGATAAAAGACATGTTCACACAGAGAGCAAACTGAAAATGTAAACTAGATGTTTCACATACTCAGGTCACAGTTACTGTATCTTGCACCATGCACAAACATCCAACACAGTAGAACCAGGTATTTTGTGCAATGATTAGAAAATGTCACAAGATACATTTTTTTCTCATTTTTCACTCAGTTTGGGCTATGGCAAAATTTCAGCATGCAAATTTTGAATATTCATCAGATGTTTATGGATGTAATTAGGTAGAGTTTGACTTGACATCTAAAGGTCTTGTGTCTGCTATTTAAACCTGTTTACGTATTGGCTATTGCATTCAAATCTTTCTTAGAGGAGAGTATGAAAATGAATAGCTAATAGCTATTACTGGTTGGCCTGCGAATGAAATTCTATTTTTCAGAGTCAAGGCTGGATATAAATAGGCAAGAAATCACAACTAAAATCAGATGCTTTTCTTATTCCTCACCCAGGTAAGATGTGACTACAAACTTCTACGGACATGTTTATGGTCAAGTTACTGTTTGGACAAAAACACTGAGAACCGATCCTCTCCCCACCGCAAAGGCAATTACTTCCTCCCTTTTTAATTTTGAGAAGGTAAGGATGGTAGTTTTCTATTCCATATGCAGGAAGGTGCTATAAATGTTCCACACTGGTTTGGGGTTTAGAGATGTATTTGCATGGCTAAGGGCAAGCAGGAGTAAAGCCCAGACCTGTTTCTACCCAGTAGACATGAGATCTCTGAGACTGTCCAAGTATACACTTGGGTCATTTGGTCCCCAGTCAAGCCAAGAAGATGAAAACAGAAAAGTGGCTCAGAGACCCCTGCTCCCCTCTTCCTCCCTTCCCTCTCATGTCCCTCTAACTCTGTTACTTGGGTTCAGACTTTGGCTGAGGCACAATTTGATCAACTGGTTTTTATTTTTGCATTGAAAAAGTGCCCCAAATATCAATGTTTGTGCAGTTTTTCATATGAACTTGCCTTTTCTAGAAACTTGACCTAAAGCAAAACTATTCTTAATCTAAATATTTTTACTTTTGAAATACTTAATTTCAGGGTCAGTGAAAATTTTCACTTTTTCTAGTTGATTTCTTTCTTTGAAAAGGGTCTGATGCTTGCTGAAGATTGGCTACTTTACATCTTTCTAACAGTGTAAGCTACAATGGAGGGGCAAACTACATTTAACCATGCTTTAAGGTTCTTTTACCATTTGGAATGGTAGCCAGCGGCCTCAGGGTAATGGAGACTCTGGTCAGAGGTTTATAAATATTTACAAATCCTAAATGTGAGCTCTCTCTATCAGTTCAGTACAGAAAACTCTCCATTTGTTCAACTATAAAGGCAATTCTGTTCCAAGGGATTAACCCTGTTATATTTCTCATGCTCTTCAAGGAGCTCTTGGATGGAATTGGCAAACAGCTGGCAAATATTCACATGCCTTAGAGGGCTAGTTGTTGTGCAGCAAGAAGTAAGAGAAGAGTAGGGGAGAATTATCTTTCCAGTAACCTATGTGCAAATCAATGAGTATAACTCACTTACTAGGATTGTGCTTCCCAGAGGAGAACACCCAGCCATTAAAAAGCTCTGAAAATTTTCTCACAAACCCGGTTTAGGGTGCAAGATTCATATAATTCAGATTTCGGTTTGTCTGAAAGTCATTCAGTTTTGAAGTAATGCAGCATACTTGCATTTGACTAAACAAAGAATTGAAAATAGGAATTTTCTTGCTTGCTTAAGAGCAGATACCACACAACCACAGAACAGGGCAATCAGCGCCTTTTCTAGCATTCCTGTCTCTTCTCTCTCCAATATAACCATACAGTACACAGGCAGAGCATTTTGGCTTCTGTTTATGATAATTCTTTCCATTGACTTCAACACATTTTGGATTTGGATATAATATAATACCTAAGGGAGAAAATTTAACTCCAATTGAAAAAATTACATCTTTTTGTTATGAAACTCGAAATCAGCTTGTAGAGTTTCTGAAATTATGAAGAATGAATTCCCTTCAAAGCGATTCAGCCTGTAGTTGTCCAATTCGGGTACTTCAGAGATGTTTACTTTAGAAAAAGAACTTAATTTTCCATGCTTTTTTTTTTTTTTTACAGTATATTTTTTACAATAGCTTTAATCTGAAAAAGAAGCTCCATTTTTAAACTACCGAAATAAACCCTTCCGGCAGAAAAGTTCCCAAAATCTCCCTTACCAGTGCATGTCCTGTGGTCTGGCATGAGCGCAAAGCCTTGTTTACAGCTACACTCATAGCTGCCCTCCGAGTTTGTACAGAAGTTCTCACAGCCACCATTCATTATACTGCATTCGTCAATATCTAAAAAGGAGAAATTTTCAGTTAAGCCCCACAACATCTTTCACTTTAAAGCACATTTCAAGGACACACTTAGAGTCAGCTTTCAGAACAGCATCAATCCACAATCCACACTTGGTATTTTCACACTCCTTGAGCCTTTATTGTTTGCAAATATAGACATGGATGGATGTCAGGCAAACCAGGAAGGGAAAGAGATTATATTATCTGACTGCATATACAAATACCTCTGCAGTTTTCTTTCTACACATAAAAATACCACTGTTGGGTTGCCACAGTATGATGAAGGCAACAAAGTTTCTGTAAGGATCAAAGGAAAAAATTATCTACTAGGCAGAATTAAAGCCAGTGGATTTTTCATGTATTTCCATGGCACAATAAAATGTATGCAAATAAAGAGTGCACAGTATGTGAGTTAACCTAAATGTCATTTACAAACTGTTAAGGAAACGGTTACTGGAAAGGTCCTATATTTGAGACAACTGCAGATCAAATTAGGAGCAATTCAGTTGAACCATATGATTCTATTCCATGGTCTGTCAGAAGGGCTGATTTTTAATAAAATATAGAACTCAGGATTTAACAATGTATTCCCTCTTAATGATCAAAGTCTGAAGTCTTAGGTTATTTCAAATAGTATGCTATTTTATGCATCATGATTGATTTACTGAAGAAAATAAGCTATTACACAGTTAACTGTAGTGCCGCCATAATTTCATTCATTCCTCACAACAATGGATGTGCACATTTAGGGTTTTTTGCATACTATTTTGACAGACTCTACTAGAGTTTTGAATAAGAGTTAAAAATATCTTGAAACAACTGCTAAAAATTAAACAATTATTTGTGTTTTATCTTCCCTATTTGCTAGATATCCCATGTAGATTTTGTCCTTACCAACACAGTATAACTTGTCCGGTGTGGACTGATATCCAGGGTTGCAAGCACACTGATACTTTCCAATCAGGTTGACACAACGCCCATTTCGGCACAGGCTGGTGCTTAGGTCACATTCATTAATATCTGTTGCAAAAGAAAAAGAGGAATGAGTTTAGGGTCTGAATGAAAATGATACCAAAGCAAACATTGTAAATGCACGTGCAGCACAAGAGTGGTATAAAAAGCTTTGCACAATATTGATTTTGCCTGGATATCTTACCTATACATGCAGAGATATTTGGTGATATCTGATGGCCTGGAGGACAATCACACCGAAAACTTCCCTCCGTGTTGATGCAGGTGCCACCTCGGCAGAGAAGGGGATTGCGCTGACATTCGTCGATGTCTGTGGGGAGAAGGGAAGGCACGTCGCCGCAGGGGCCAGCACTGCCACAGTGGCAGCCTGTCCCTGTCCGTAGTCTGCTACCCATCACAGCATTGCCTGCTTACATCAGCTGTGGAGCCTTTCCTACAGCTAGTCGTCCCTTACACCACAGTACAGTTAAAAACACAAAATCAAATAAATTTAAAAAAGGCTTCTTCTAAATTTTAGTCTATTCTAACTTCAAAGTTCAGGACGGCGTCCCACGCAGAAAATGGGGATTGTGGGGATAAATTTAACAGCCCATAATTATGAACCTTGCTCATTTATGCTTTGGCATCCTGCAGAAGCAGCAAATTCACATTTGGGGTGGAAATCAAGTTGAAGTGAGCTTTAATAAGACTCACAAAATGAGAGGGCCTAAACCCAGGTGTAATCAAACCTTCAGAAAAGACAAACAAAAAACAAACCATGCATAGCATACTAGCACATAACATACTAGTGCACATCTATGGTGTATTAAAAACATACCCATGCAGTTTTTCATCATCATAAATCCACTTTCATAGCCTTCAAAACATTCACATTCAAAGTCTCCAGGAGTATTAACACAGATGCCTTGGCCACAAAGATCAGGAGAGATGCGGCATTCATCAATATCTGTGGCACAAAATACAATAAGAGTATTTTCAGAGGCGTTACGCTTTCCTTTTCAAATCAAAGCTATGAGAGATAACCATGCAGTTTACCTGTGCAATTCCTCTCTTCAGAATCAAGGGCAAATCCACTGTCGCATCTACACTTGAAACTGCCAATGGTATTTCTGCATTTTCCATGGGTACAAAGACTGGGGACCATTTTACATTCATTGATATCTAAAAAAGAAACAATAAGGACATATGATGTTACTACTTCATACAAGATCAGTGCACAAAAGAACACTTTCTGACTTCAGAGCTCATCCTTTTTCCTAATTAATTACTCCTCCTTTTGGGAAAACTGTAGACCACACTACACAAGCTGATACTGACTTCCACCTAACCAACAATGTAGACACTCTGCACTGGAACTGCCAAGAGCACCTTCTTCCATAAAATGGTATCAGTCTCCCCTTTGTCCTGCAGAATCTGATCTGCAGCTCACTGAAGTCAACAGTAAGATTTCAGTGGACAGAGGATCAAACCTACAAGGGTAAAGGAAGCGTCCAAAAGAACCACTCTGTCTCCTGGTTTCTGAGAAAAAAATGTGACTTCCATGAGTCACAGAAAATGCAAGGAGCACAAATAAAAGCACATGTCACTTTTCTTTATGGATGATTAATGGCTTAGTAACTGTTTATAAAACTAAGGCTGAAACTAACAGCAACTGTCATTCATATATAGTTTCCCCTCCTTTCAGACTTCACAATGTTTAGGTTTTGGATAACTGGCTTTCTTTATAAACATACTCAGATTCACTTGCGCTTCTGACACTATTCAGCTTAGCCCCACTAGTAACCCCAGAAAGGTGGCTTTCAGCACATGATGCTAGGGTGTCACTGTGTGATTCCCATTTAATGCTGAAAGTGTACCAACAAGTCATAACAAGACTTGGTTTACAGTAAATTAAATTCTGTTATTTGAGCAATCATCCTAGAAACATTTTTCTCTACTTCTCCAAGTAGGCCTACAAGAAACTTCCAAAATTATTCACCCTCCTTTGCTTGTTCCACAGTAGAATTAAAGTTCTTGCACCCTGCACAGGTAAGAAGGATTGCTCTTTCAATACAGCCAAAGCAGATTGCTCAGTTTGTTCCAGTTCTTGTATTATGAGGTGCTAGGTTTTCAAAGCTATTCCATCAGCCAGACATGCCATTAGATGCAACACAGGAGGCAAAGTCAGGCACAATTTAACCTCTCTAGCAGAGACAAATTTAGTGGCTTGAGGCTGCAGTATTACATGGTATTTAATGGTCTGTGACACAGACTAAATCATCTTGTGTTTTGTTCTGGCCTCAATTTCCATTAAATCTAATTGGATTTTCAAATATGCCTTAAGGTGAGTGAAGTGCCCGTCACTGAAATCTTCAAACCCACAGGAACTGTCCGAGGGAAGAGTAAAAGGAAAAGCCGCTAGGATTTGCTGGCAATGAACTACAAATGGATCTCATACCTTTAGAGAAAGGCTTCCCAGTTATCTCTATCTTTGTAGAGAAGCCAGATCCTCTTGGACAAAGAGCTTCAAATTCAGGTGACCCCTTCGGAGGACACTCCTCGCACTCATAGCCCCACGCTGCCCCCACTGAACAGCAGCAAGCATCCATTCGGTGTCGGCCTGGTATTTGTGAGGTACATTGCTCATCTTCATGCTGCAGGTAGCAACTCTCCAAGCGAATGTCTGTTGGGCAATTGAACAGTATGTTGAAAGAGAAAATTTAGTTCACTACAGAGGAACCCTTTTCCAGAATCCCTTCACAGGACAGTTTGCTCCATGTTTCTGTGGATACAGAGGAGCATACCAAGCACACTGCATAATTTCCAACAGCGAAATATTAATAATAGACTCAGAAATTAGGAGTTGAAATAAGTTTGAAGAAATGTTCTGAAAAACGGCGTTCAACACTTGAAGTCAATTTTGGACCACATGAGGATTTTAAGCATTTCAGCTTACTATACCTATATAAGGCCAATTACTACGAGCTATGCCTTGTTCTGAGACAAATCTTAGGCATTTACTGTCATAAAGGGACCAAGGTGCTTTGGATGGAAAGCATATGAAACTTCAATATTTTGTTGTACCCTCCATTAAGGTGTACATTAAGGTGTAGGAACACCGCATCGCTCATCAAATGCCTGAGTCCCAGTCCACAATGGTTTGCCCATCACTCTTCCAACCTTGGTGATTTCAGAGGGGCTGTGGATGAAGGGTGCTAAGAGCACAGATGATCTATATGGAGTTGTCAGATTAATAGTCTGGAACTAAATCAATGCTATTCACCAGCTAGTGATAGGCTTTAGCTTCCACCATTGGAATCTGTTCATATTCCACCTGAACTAAGTTCATGGTCCTGATTGACTTCATTTGAAAATTACTTCTGTGGATGAAAGTAATTTTCTTTATTTGTAAGAAAACATGCAGTGCAAACACTGCTCACCACCTAGATTCGCTCTTCCCTAGACCTGTAAATGGAATGAATACCTACCAAGACATGTTCGTCCAGAAGCATCTAAAGTCATTCCATTGGGGCACTGGCAAACAAACGATCCCAAGGTATTGACACATTGGCCATTTGTACAAACTCCAGGGAACACCTCACATTCATTAACATATCCAAACAAAATGTGAATAAAAGTAATCACTAGCATGCTAAACATGAACAAATAAAAAGAACTTCCTAATGTTTGGTTTTTAGGATAAAATACAAAACCACAGCAGTTTACATGGCCTGACAGAATTCCAAATATTTAGGATTTCCTGTGCAAGTCAGACAGAACAAATTACAGAAAACCCCCGATGATTTGAAATAATACATATTGCTATTTGCCATTCCTATATATACCAAAATCAAACTCAAAAGTAACAAAAAAGGAAGGGGAATTTATAAATTTTATCAATTTTCATACTCACTGTGGTCCATGTTTTTGAAGCAAATGGGCAAAGAAAGAAAAAGGTAGGTGCATAATGAGATTATGCATTGTTCCAAAGAGATTAAGCTATGCTGTATTTTTTCTGTTGTTATGATTTTTGTATTTTTAATGTTTGTGTCTTATCAGGCACATCTCTGCATGTCTGGAAACTACAACAGTGTTAAAAATCTGGCCCTGTGACCTTGTCAGCAATTAGTAACTTTACACAGATTTAAATAAACTTCTTATGCCTGCACACAGACTTTAACTTCATTAAGTAAAGATTATATTTCTATAATTTAAGTGGCAAATTTAGCACTTTTGGGTATGGGTAATTTGATTAACCACATTAGCTTGGCCTAAGCATAAATAAATGTCTAGTTATCTAAGTGTGGGGTCCTCCCACCACTGTTCTTTGTGAAAAGTATATGCTTCACAAGTGCCTCTAGGGAAAAGCCTCCAGTATTAAATATGGCCCAAGATGAAGCCTGACACTTTTTAAGACAGGAGAGTATAAGAACAAGAAATGGGAGAAGAATGACTCTGATAATGTATAGCTGAACACTCATGTATAGAGTAATCAAGAACTGGGTAGGCTGGACTTCCTAGGCCTCCAGACAAAACTCCTGGTGAGAACAGACTCGGCAGCTCAGAAACCACATGGAGCAGGGTGGAGGGTAAACGTAGGGTGGACATCAGTGGCCTCTGCCCTTGAACAGATATTATAAATAAAAGCCTCATATTGACAGGAAGGCAGGAGGTGAAGCCAGTGGACTATTAGAAACCACTGAAATCCAGCTCAAGGCCTTTGAGCAATATTCCAGCTGAGAACTCCAGGGCTCACTCAAACTAGAGGAATACTGCCAATTTAGTTTGCTTATTTCCTTGCACAAGGTCCATTACTCATTTTACATGGGTTGTGTATGGGAGAACTGACCACCTTTTGGGAACTAAACTTACTCCCTTGTCCTGTTGTTCACTTGCCAGTAAATTTCCTAGAGATTTTCCCCTGTCTTGAAAAATGCTTACATTGAATGAAACCCAAATATGGCTTCAGGATGTTAAAAGCAGGGGAAACTACTCTGAAAAATCTGGGGCTATCGAGGTCCCACTGAAATGAGAAAGATTGAAGTATGCAATAGATGTAATCTGAAGTGCTGGTAAAGAAAATGCTGAAAACAGTTATGTCTACATCTTGGAAGGATAAACTTTCCATCCCAGCAGTGTTGAAAATGTTCTAAGACTTTCCTTGTGAGAAGAGATAGGTGGGGCCACTTTTTTTTCTTTTTCTTTCACTTACTCCAGAAAGTGTTGCTGAGGTCAGATAAGTTATGTACAGTGGGTCTGCAGCACAGACGTGCCAAAGTATTCAGTCATCATTTGGAAAGCAAAGAATATGTGTGAGGGTGTTCCTCTTTTTTTTTTTTATTTTTTGTTCAGGGAAAAAACAATGTTTCTTTATGGAAGCTACATATGGGAGTAATTTTTAAAAAATATTTTAACTGCAGTGTCATGTCAGATTTTGTCAGTCAGGATGACCCGCAGTAGTATGAGACTCTCAGAGCTTCTGCATGTTATGGAAATATGCAGTACTTTTCCAGGGGTTCAAATCAATTCAAATGAAGATGAAATAGGGTGGGACCTTCAATTCTCACAGAATAGTATAGAGTCATCTCATACCAAGCAAAAAGCTACACATTAAAATAAATCTTTAACCTTTTCTTTAACCAAAGTTTAACTGTGTCCTGATGCCTTTTTTTTTTTTTAATATGACAATGAAACTATGCTTTGGAATGTGTTTGATTTCATATAATGTTGCATGGAAGAAAGCCAAGGTTAACAGAAAAAAAAAACCCAAAAACAACACAAACCCTGAAAACTTTCATGTGAAATATAGTCTTAAAACATTATTTTCCTAAAGTGTAGTAATGGCTTTTCATACCACTATATCAATAATGCCATGTTTCATAACAGATAGAAGATGCATACTTTGCTCAAATAGGTTACTCAGTTAACAGTATTTGAAGAGAGAGAACTACCTCCTTATACTGATAGACACTATATTTCCAAGTGTGTACTTTGAGATAAACTGTGAGTACATAGGAATGTTAAACAAACTGAAAACAAATTAATCCCTGACACAACTCTAATGAAGTTAATGGAACTACACGAAGTAAGAATTTGGCATGGTGTTCCTTTATGCTAAATTAGCCACTTAAATCAAAACACTGGCATTTTTCATTCAGGCTCTGATTTGTGTTAAGGCAACAATGAATACCTTCACACAATGTTCCTCTTATTCTTGAATATCCCTTTTGACATATTGGGTCTGTAAAACAAACAAAAGTGAAATTTTAGAACGCTACAGTCCAAAACTCACCATTAAGTTATTGTGCAAAACTGATCATGTGAGATATTATCTAGTTTATTGCTATGAGAAGTCTGAGTGCTTAGACAGTATCTCAGTATTTTCTGAACTCATAAAGAGATAACAACATAGGGCAACTACATAAACTATATATTGTCAGCCATTATCCTCTTTTGCTTCCCATGTGTCTTAGCTAGCTAACCCAAAAGTGGTTATATGATTCCAGCTTCATTCAAATAAATTAATTCATTTAACTTGATCACAGCACATTACAGCCCTATTTACCACGGATGGATGAGGATGAATTCTGCCAAGATATACAGGATGAATTTAACTAAAGATCTGAGCAAACTAGCAGCTTTCAGCATATAGAAATAACAACCCACACACATTTCTGCATTCATCAGCTCGTCTCTGGGTTCCCAGCTCATCCCAGGGTTCAGTCTAATTATCAAGTGAATATGCAGAAACCTCAACCCATTTCTTGATCAACTGTATGATTCTCTAGGTCACCAGTTAATCTACAGAGTATAATAACAAGGGCTACTCCCTCTCCTCCCTCCATTACCACACCAAATATCCATTTGTTGCAAACATTTTCTTGGGAGCTCTGGGGAACATGCATCTATTGCTACATCATTAGGAACTCTACATCACTAATTAAGACAAACTATACTAAAGTAATGCTGCAAGTTACAGACTGTAGGTGTGGTCCCTTCCCTTCAGAATTTAAACTTGTAAAATGTTTACTATATAATCCAGAGTTAGAGCCTTCTATAGCTGCATGCTACCTCTCAAATATTAAGACTTCTCTTTTTCAGACTGAATAAGGAATGAGTGCTTGATAATAGAACAAGTAAAGTTCTAGCCTGTCTCTAAATTTCTGACAACAATCCGGACCAACCTCAGAATAAGAAAAATCCTAGGTTCCCGAGGAAAATTAAAAGTGTTACCTCGTTCACATGGAGTACATGGGCTTCCCCAAGCAGCACCAAGTGAGGAACAGCACTGAGACTTCAGAGTTGCTCCATTGATATTTATTTCACACCTTCCATCCACAATGTTCTGCCAACAGGTACCCTTAACAGTTTCTGTTTGGGGAAAAAAAAAAACCAGTGTATTGTTTATTATTTAGCATTATACATTAATATATTTGCAAACACACTAGAATTTAACCATGAAAAAAGAATCATCCTTTCATTATAGCTTACCATATCAGATCGGAATTTAATTATTTTAAAAGGTCTTAACTTACCCTTCTCTATGCAGGACTATAGCCTGAAATCACCCCAGCACAGAGCCCTTGCAAATCCTAGTTTATGTTTATTGACCTTAACAGGGAATATCTCAACACCATTCAAGATCTGAGTCATTGTATTTATTATGACTCAGATTAGAGGCATATGCAGAAGAACGAGATAGATATGAATCCCTTCTAGATTCATCAGATCCCCCAGTCTAGATATCTGATCTTCCCATATATAGGGAGTGGCAGGAGATAGCTAAGCGTAGTGCCACAGTTTTCCTCACTGACTAGACAACAGCTATAATTTACTACCCCTCTAGAATAGGTAAGGGAAGAAATTGTGAGTCCCCAGAGTATCTGAGTCACAGCATTGTCTATGGCTGCTCTTTAGCCAGTCTGGACTTTACACAACTTACTCACGCTCCATCTCAAATAGGAAATTGGCATTTCCAGAGAGCAGAACTTAACGAGAACAAGTCCACCCCTCTTGCAGAAGCAATTAAGTGGGTGACCATAGTCCTGAAGAAGTAGTCTTAGCATTTCCATATTTGTTATCCGTAAAAAAATAAATCTCTCTCGAATTTGATATGGAATCACACCACACTTCCAAGTATTAGTCACATTATATGTACCTAAAGTAATGAAAACACTTTCTTAACATTGTTTCTGTCATATTTTCCCCTAAATTCATCTAAACAAGCTATTTTAAAATATTTTCTAAACTTTGTTTACAGTGTTAGCATGTCATCGGACATTTGGAACCAGCACAGAATATCTTCAGAAGAATAAATACCTATGCAGATGGTTCTGGTCGTATCCAAAGTACTTTCAGGAGAACATTCACAAGCGAAAGAACCTGGTGTGTTTTTGCACACCCCATTAACACAGGGGTTAGATTCACACTCATCAATATCTAGAAGAGAAACATACTGCTGTTAGTGCCAGGAAGCATTAAAAAAAAAAAATATATATATATAGCCTCATGAGCAGTTTTTCTGATCTCTGTTTTTCTATTATGAAACCTTTCACAATAGACTAACAACACACTAACACATTAGAACATTAAAACATGGAACTTGGAAGCAGCATCTCATTTTTCAGTGATATCCAGCTACTGCCCTGCCCTGTGGTGATTAACTATGTTGTTTAAATGATCTGACACACATCCTGTCTGGGGCTCAAAAGGGGTTCAAACTAGGAGCTGTCTGGCTCTGTTCTCCACATAAGATAACATGTTTGTAAACCTTGGTTCTTCCCAAGTTTTTCTCACCCCTAGCACAGCGTGGGCGTACTGGTAGTAGTCAACAGGGAGAGACCTAATAATAAGGTCAATAAGACAGACCTAATACAGGCTATTCCATGAGGTTATCTAATGCTTTCATTTTGGTCTTGTCTCTCCTTATTCCCCTACTTCCCCATGTAATATTTTCTTTTTTTTTTTTTTCAGTTCTACACATTATATCCTCATCAAGGTTCAAAGTACTTCTGGAACAATGTGAAAACAGTACAGATGAATAAAACAAGGATGAAATGGAGCATTACCAATTACCTTCACATGTCTTTAGGTCAGGAGCATATACAAATCCTTTTGGACAGGTGCAGGTGAAACTTCCAGGGGTATTTCTGCACTGCCCATTGTCACAAAGCAGCATGTTCAGCGCACATTCATCAATGTCTGTAAGGAAAATCAAGAACTCCTTAAGAAAGAAAACTTTTCTGGAATAGAAGCCAGAACAGATTTTCCCTCCCAACAGCCACATTTCATTACATTTGTGTATGTAGAGAGAACAAGGTGAAAAATTGGGGAAAGAGAAATACATGACTTGCACTCTTTTTCAAAGATACTGAAAAGATTTCTAGATTCTTATAGCAGACAACAGGCTTGGAATTATTTCAAATGGAAATGACCATTACAAATAAACTAGCACTAAAGATCCCACTTATAGCACTTTCTTCATAAAAACTATCATTCAAATAGTGGAAAGAATAATGGTTATATGAATTCAAACCACACAAATATTACCTAGAGAAAAAACAACATTTTAATTTTGGTTTTTAAATAGGGGAAAAAAACCAAACTAAAACCCACCCTTTTCTGTATATTTTTGTTGACTTTTTCCCTAGCTTTATCCTTTAGCAGGCTGCTTTGGTTTTATAAGATCCATACTTTCTACATATACGTATACATATACATATACATACTATGTGACAGCCACACCATAGTTCAAAATAAAGCCAGGAGTCACACTTTAACCTCGCCTATATTGTGTATGCAGTCTCTGATTCCCTGCACAGCAGCCCCCACAGTCATGCAAGAAAGAAGAGGATTGGTTCAGAAAGGTTTGCTGGTCATCCAGGTCTTTAAATCACCATTTTCTCCAGGTTGGCTCTGAACAGTCTTAGATGTTATAGTTACCATAGCCAATGCAAGTCTACACTTGCTTCAGAGGTGAAAAATTTAAATAGAAATGCTATTGCTAGCCCTTAGGAAATCTTCGGAAGAGTGGTGGTCATTAGAGAGGAGTTGCAAGAAGGTGGCAATGGGCCATGAATGGCAGGTGAAGACCAGAAGAGACCCTTAGAGCAGACAGGACCAACCGGCTACATCAGAGGCCTCAGAAAGCATTGAGAGAAGCTGGGAAGACTCAGAGGGTCCGTGCAGCAGCTGGGAACAGCAAAAGTGCTAGGAAAAACAGGGAGATTTGCAGAATAAAACAGACCATGTGGGAAGCTTCACAGGAGTTCAGAAAAATTGAGAGAGGGCCAGGTGGAACATTATGGAAGAATGGGAAACAGCTGTGATGAAGCATGGATGTGGGCTGCAACAGGGTGGGCTAGGGAGCAGCTGGAAAACTCACAGACGGATGGGGAGAAGGGATGCCATAAGCTATGGACAGACACTGAAATGGGACATGGATAATTAAAGCCAAAGAAGCAAATGGGAAAATGGGATGAATTACAGCATGGCTTTTATCAAAGACAGATCAACTTTTTTTTTAAAGTAAGATAGTAGATAGTTTAGACTGGGATAACACAGATGACTTAAGCTATTTTAGGTGTAAGTAGAGAATATAGAACCCAAATAAAATTATTATGTAAGATAGAGATAACATGAAGGAATTTGGGAACTTTAACGTGGTTCCAGAGCTGGCTGATGGAGTGATAACAGTAGGGTATACTAAAAAAGGGAGTAATCACAATGGAGAGAGGGTATCAGCAGTGCCTTTCAGAGATTAGTGTTGAGATTGGTCCTATAAAATATTGATTGCAATGCAAAAATTAAAAATTAATGGGATCAAAACCTGGGGAAAACACTAAGCTGGAAGTTATTAACAAGGCAGAGAATCATGCAAGACTAAATTAATCTTGATAATGTCAGAGAAGTAAGATTAAATATAATTACCAACATTGAAAACCTTGCAATTAGGGACCAATAACACAAACATGCTATAAACCAGACCTCGTCAGCAGAAGGCTATCAAGAAAACTCTGGATGTAACTCCCAATTAGAGGTTGACTTTGATCCCAAAGTATAACATGCATTTGAGAAAAGACTAATAATGAACTCTAGAATCAGTTTAGGCAGGATATTCCTAGGGACAATGGAGAATTGCTGGCACTACTGTACAAGGTGCTGGTCAGACCTCATCAGAGCACTGTATACTGGTCAGACCAGTCATATTCAAGAGAAGGCTAGAGCCTCTGCTTTTATGAAAAGAAGGAAAGTGTGGATTTGGATAGTTTAGCCAACAGACCTTGAGAAAGGTGCTAAGTCAAAGGATAATAGTAGTACAACATCAACTGGCAGTAAGATAGGAACAAATAAATTTTAAAAGGAAACCAGAAGATATTTCTAATCGGTTGTGTGAAGGAGGTCTGGAACAATGCATCAGTGCAGGAGTGGAAGAAAGGGTTTTAAGTTAAGGGCTTTGAATGGGTCTGTGTAATGGAACAAGAGAATTGCCAGAATTAAAATTTGTAACAGGAGTCTGAAGGCATCTGATCTGTTTTGCACCCCAGCTAGTGTGAGGACAGACTGGACAACTACTTATTTGAATTATTTTTATCCCATGCTCCAGTGATTCTACTGGTCACCTCTAAGGAGCAAGAAGAACTTATTTCACCTTCTCTGTGATGAAAAATTTGTCTTCAGATTTTTTTCACTCTTTTTCACTGATAAGACATTGAAAAAGAAAAGGTGAATGAAACTAAAAACAAGCATCAAACCTCAAAATGAAAAATGGGATATTTCATACCAATGCAGTTTTTCCCAGTTGAATCCACTTCATATCCAGGGTTGCAAAGACATTTGTATGTTCCATGCAGATTCTCACACCTTCCATTTGGACAGAGATCAGTATCCAGTAAGCACTCATTAATATCTACATAAAGTTAAAACAAACAAACAAAAAAACCAGAGTCAATTACTGAGGGTTTGTAGGGTTTAATTTTCCAAACTAGAAAAATATATATTTCTATATATCACTAACATGGGCAGTTCCATATTTATAATAATGTAAGTCTGATTAGGGAATTCAAACCTAATTATTCACAATCAATAGAAAAAGATATTCCTTTCAGACTGAATTAGGATCATCTCTAGCCCACAGTCATTTGAGAGACTTGCAACTGTCGATAAGAACTGGGATATTAAACCGGGGTCTTATATTTAGAGAGGCACATGTACTAATACACCCCTGTATCTCCTGATTTGTATCATGTCCAGATGGCATCAGTCTCCAAAGCATGAACATCCCTCCTTTCTGAACACTTTTCCCTCTCTACTGCCAACAAAAATACTACTGAGCATTGGCTGACTTAAGAGTTTGAAGTTTCACAGTTCTACAGCTCCAAAGCTTTTACTGCAATCATTTGCTGCTTCTCTGTAATTAACCAAACTCTGTCAGCCTGGCCTTTTTGACAAATGAAAACATGTGAGGAAGCTCAATGTTCAACATGGCTTTATTCTTCAGGATCATTTCAGTTGAAATGTGCAAATATGACTTACATATATGATTTTTAAGTCATATAGGTAGTAACATTTCTCACAAATATTCTAACAGCAGTCACATACATTCCATGGCATAAACCAGAGAGGGCACACTGTTGATATGGCATGCTCCACTCATTTCTTCCTAATACATTGCAAACAGCCATTTGAAGAAGGCTTCCTCCCACTCCTTCGTGCCATCATCCCCACCAGCATGTCTAACGAATCATGGATATCACAGCAACACTTTTATCCAGAACTGCTACAGTTTGAATCACATTAGGCGATCTCACCATTTCCTCCTGTAGTCATGCCACTTCCACTGCTGCACAGAGCCTGATATTCAGCTGGAAAAATATTAAAATACTTACTGGAATATTCTGAGTTCATTGCTTTCAGCATCATCATTTACAATACGCTAGTTATTATCCGAATAAAATAACATGCCTTTCAATTATTACAAAAACATTAATAGCCTCACATTATTCTGAAACTGTGAAATATTTTAGCAGATTCAAGGTCTGCATCTGCTCATGAAGATGGATGAGTAAAAACTTCACATGGTGAACTGAGGCAGTTAAGAATAGACATAAACTTCACACTGGCCCTCCTACACAAATGAACTGTAACTTATTAACAGCAAGATTCTCCAGAGCTCGTATGTTCAAGCCCTTGCTCAAGGTACACATCCAAAGTGACCATGAAATGAAAAAGGATTTCCTAATAATCTAGCCCATATTTAACTCAATTTAGTGGGAGAGTCTTCAGGAGTTCAGAACAGATCAAGGACCTCTTATCCTTAAAAAAAAACCCACTGAAAACATGTATCAAAGTATCTCAAATGTCTCAATTACTGCTGGGTTCAAGTTCTTCTTTTGAGTTCAGAACAATTAACAGAATAAACTGACAGCCACATCAGCATTAATTTTTGCCATATAGGTCAGCGTTTTACAATATGTTTGCACTTTAATAACAACCCAAATAATTACACTGCTAAAATGAATAAATTTTTAAAACATCTATGGAATCAGCTGTCTATTCTTTAAGGAAAATCAGATACAACACATGCCTCAACATTATCACAACGAGCAGATTGATATGTACCTCTGCTTGAATCAAATAATCACTACCACTGCACATGAAAGCAGACCTGTTCTGGACACATACCAGCAAAACCTTTGGTCTAGAATAGCCGGAACTTCTTTCTACAAAGAGCTTCTGAGGAGCACAGAGACACAAACATCTTCCTTTCAGGAATTTTTTTTCAGTCTCTCTGATACAATGCTCCTCTCCAAGAAATCTCCTTTCCCCCCCGTAAAGCCCAAAGAAATGCTACACTTTACCCTACACAACATGGCATTTTTTCAACAATTGAAGAGGTGGGCAAAGTAACATGGGAAAAATAGCTTCCACATACATAAATGTTCTGCTAAAGTAATTCAAATATAAAACCGAACTCAATTATGGAGTCTATAATTTACACAAGATTTCAACTCTACTGTACAGTAAGAAGGGCCCACTGATATCAGCAGAGGCTGCTGGAAAGCCTCCTTCTTACTCTGCTAACATTTCCTTGGTGTTTTGCTATTCTAAACTACACAGCATGTTATAAAATGATGGTCAGCAAGTTCCTGCTGAAGAGCTCACACCAGCTCAACCAGCCTAATTTGTTCCAACTGGTTTTGTTTCCCTTACACTATAAAGCTATCACTTAACATTGAGATTTAAAAAATAAATCTAAAATCATTTTTGCCTACAAAGCGGGTACCATGTAAGTATGAGATGCTTCTGAACTACACAAAGAATGGCATATTTTGTTTACATGCAACAACAAGCTTCCTGAGTGAAAAGGATCACTCAAGAAAGCTGGGCTTCAAACAAGCTCCCTGCCGTCAGTCACCTCCATGAAACCAGGGTCTCCTTATTTACTGGCTTCATGACAAGGACTGTCAGCACAGTCTTCTTGGAAAACCAGCTTTCCTAAAAGCAGATTTTATGCATGAGAATGATTAGGATTGCTCTCCTGCCAGAGAGAATTTATGTTCTGGACAACTTTGTTTGGTAGGGATTCAGTGAGAGACTCAAGTATTCTCAACCAACTTAAACTGGTCACTTCGTTTTTGCATTGGATATAGAATTCAGGCAGCAAATATTTCCATGAATAGCTTGAGTGCAAAACTATAGTTTTTGCTATCCACGTCTATCAAAATAGTATGTTGTTTGAAAATCTGTTTTAGTAAGTGTAACAAATCTAGACCCAGATATTGACATTTACTCCTGCCTCAAAAAATTCTCTCCTGTACTCTTCCATTCTGCAAAATAGCAGATTGCTCAAAATACGTAACATGTCATATGACAATTTAACCCTTCTGAATTAGGGTGCAATGTTAACACAAAACTGTGCAGTTTGTCACATAAAGCTTAGTTTAGAGTCTATATCAGTAAATATACCGTACCTGAATTTTGTGCTGGGCAGGGCTGACAAGGCTCCCCAAAGGCATAGTCAGTGCTGGCACAACAGCACTCCGATTTTGTAACTGCACCAGTTAACGGTCTCACACATTGTCCTCTCTTGTAGCCACCATAGCACGTGCTTCGCATATGTGTATCTGAGGAAAGAAATCTCTCTTAATCCTACCAGAGCCAACTACACTGCCATAAATTACAACAAGTATTAAATGTAGCTCGAGTGTCATAAACACTGTAAAATAGCTGTCAAAACAAAACATCCTTCACCATTTCCCTATGCTTTTCACCCACCTACTCATGACAGGAAATTATTCTTCCTCATGCTCCTAAGAGTTCAGACACACAATTTACTGCATTTAATGACTTAATAGATACTAGTGAACTACTTAGGGAACAATCAATACTTGAACTTGTATTTCTTTTTTGATTGCTGTTTAATTGAATATAATTTGAATTGTATTCAATTCAAATTGAATACAATAGAATTCAATTCAATATTGAATTGAATACAAGAAAAAAAATCCTTGAACTAGCAAGAAGCCGCGAGGAAAAGTGACAAAGTCTGTGCCATGCGACAGGGACATTACTCACTTGCAAACAGGAGGCCCACTGGTAGGCTCTCAGAGGTACAACGAAGTATATCTCTAAACTTCTGAAAAACCTCAGTATTGTTTACTTTATTCTCAGAGCTACAGAAGTGATTTGACTTTAACAAGCAGTACTTCCTCTCCCCCCCCAACCTTTTTAGCTGTCTCTGACTCATCAAGGCTAACATCACCACTGGTGCAACACCCTGGATTAAGCCCACTAAGGCCTGTTTTCATTTTATACCTGAAAAAGGCAGAATGAAAGAAAAAGAAATGCTTGCATAAAGGAAAGGTCACAGAATACGCTGTCATTAAAAAAATCATTCTTTGTTTGTAAAAACTGAAGAAAAAGTCAGTAACGCTATTCCAGTGCGTAAAATTAAAAATGTTTACCTTTTCAGGTCTAGGGGTGACATTTCTTACTTTTTAAAAACTTGTCCATAATGGCTGTCAGAAACATTAGAATTTTAAAATCAAACACCTCAAACATCTTTTGCTTGTAGGGAAACAGGCAGAAGTGGAAAAACTGATATATCCCACTTTAAAAAAAGGTGAAAGAGTAATTAAATCTTTAAGCTTAGTGACAAATGAAGAATTTTACATTGACAGAAATGGGACTAATTCTCACCTACTCAAAACTAATACAGCACTACTCACCTCCAACAGCACTATGCTCTATGGTCTACCTGACCTTGTGATTTGAGCCACACATTTTTTCCTCTTAAAATGCAAAAGAAAAGAAAAAGAGCAAAATGGGCTATTACAGTAAATATCCCAGAGCTGTTAGTACCCACTACAGCTTCCCCACACCAATCGTTGAAAAACTGTTACATTCTACATGCAAACTTTATCTGTCCATCAGTCTAGCATGAACACCTTAACATCGGTTAATTGCGACTTGCCACACATTAAGCTTGTCTTACCGACACACACGCGTCCATCCAGTCCTACTGCAAGGCCAGGGAAGCATTCACATCTGAAAGAGCCATCAGTGTTCACACAGCGCCCATTCATGCATATTCCAGCTGTCTCACACTCATCGATATCTGTTGGAGAAGAGAACGAGCTTTATTAAAAATTAAATTACATAGTGTTAAATACCTGGCTGAAACTTGCATTTGTGCAGCTTATTTTCTATGTATTCTATACAAAAATATCAAGTGGAAACTAGTTCAAGTAAAGGTTTTATTAGGAATAATGATTAATTCATTCTGTGAAATGGAAGAAGAAAATGCAAAATCAGGAGAAATAAAAAGAACAAAACAATCTGCTCTCCTTGGAGAGTGCAAAGAGACTACATTTTCCTAACTTGTTCCCAAGAGGTACATATTCTGATTTAAGGGTCACTCAGGCAAAAACATAATTGGAGGAAGGAGGAAACTGTGACTGCTAAGACAAAGGACTTCTCTAGTATGTAACAGGGCATTCCCTTTCTGTGTTAACAGTTCATACTGCAATAAACCTGTCCAGATAGCAAACTGAATCTTTCACCCCCCACTAAGAAGTTCCATCACAGGGACACCACAGAATTTCCCTTTCTCCTGCTGGAGGTTCAGTTTTTGGAAGCACATCTGATTCTCCCCAGTCAGACCCTGCCTGCGTGTAACGTGTCTCTCATGATCTACATGACAATTGGGTTTTCCTATCAGATGCTCATTACAGTCCATTTTATAAACTTTCAATGGACAGACAGCACTCCAGTCTTGAAAGGAATTTGTTAATGATTTGAGCACAAGCTACCATCTTTGTCCAACAATAGTACATTGAACAATAAGGCCTTTAGCAATGAAATACAAGAATGAAGCCTTATTATATTAGGCTATCACAAAGGGATGGTAAATTAGTAAAAAATTATATAAGCCGCATATCCTGTTAATAGTAAGATCATTCTCAAGACAGAGAGAATGCCATTATTTTATAAGTGATGATGAAAAGGAGTGTTTAAAATATTGTTTGGAAGTATGTATAACCTTTATAAAATAATCACTTCATAACAACTCTCCGTAATATACACAAGAGTCAGTGTGTGTGACAATTTCCTTTTTTCTGACCTTAAAAGGGCAAATTGAGAGTCAAACACCTCTGTGTTTTGCTTAGTTTGTGTTGTTTGGCATAAAACATGTATTGTATGATCCAAGATTCCTTTTTCAAACTGCACTTGAAAACAGAAGTTATACTTAAGTACATGGGATCAATTAATTTCTAATTCATCCTGCAATCTTTTGTTCTGTTTCAGACAAATCTTAAATGCTTTTCCCACTTTAAATTTAGACCTTACTCAGTGTAAGTAAAAACAGAGTTGAAACTTCAAAATATGCCCATACTATTTAACAGTGTAGATAGCTTTTTTGTTAGAGAACACTGAATTCCTTTGACAGATACAAGCTCTCTAAAGAAAAAAAAAAAAAAAAGCCAAACCAAAAACCGAAAAACAAGCAACTTTCTCTCTTCAAGGTTACCTATACAAACAGAATGGCAAAGGGCTTTTTTTTTTCCTTTTCCTGTAGTTCATTTTTTAAAAAGATTTTGTAAGCTAGTAAGGGGTGAAATGTGCAATTCATTTTCCTTTGCACCAATTTACAAATGTGTTGACAATACCGTTATAGATGTTTTATAGAAAGGTAAAGTGGGTTACTTAGAATTGCGCAGAGACCTGAAAACCTGCCTCCAGTAAGGGTGGAGTAAAACCCTCTGCTTTTACCAGTGCTGAGATTCTACTCAGTAAATCAACTGCACATGCAGGCATAAAGTCCAAATTTCTAACCTTGACAAGGTTCTGCTGTCTTCTGTGGTAGAAGTCACCATTTGGACAACTTAAAAAAGACTCATTTTTCCGACTTTTGCCAGAATACCTCAACCTGGTTCTGAAAAAACAACTAATGGACTAATTCTCTATGTCCAGTGAGTTTTTGCCTTTTATGCTTAGCTTGCTCAGTAGTGCCAGCTGGGTGCACTAAGTCCTCTAATTTTAATCAGGAAAAAGTTACTCAGACTACTAAATTGATACTTTCAGTTGCCTTGCAATAGCTTTCAGTTTCGGGAATTCCTGTTTGGTCTAAAGACAAAACAATGTATGTAACATAAATAATTCTTTAAACCTCTGTCTGTCTGATGTAGGCATCTCTGAAGAATCATCAGGATAATACCAGCAAAATAAGCTAACAGTGAATAAGTTTAGTATGTCTTGTATTACAGGGAATACACAAGACTTTTTTGGCATGTTACTTCATAAAGCCTAAGTGGAATTTTTGACCAGACAGCCAAGCATATGCCCTGTACTTATACTTAAATTCCAATTATATGGAACTAAGTGTGAATTACAATATCCCCAACTTTGGGTTAGAAATTCTTCTTAATAGTTCAAAATTCAGCTTAGGGTGCATCAAATGAGAAGTTTATAGGAGCAATGCGCTGCACACTGCAATTCTTATACTCCTTTATTGATCCCCTAATGAGTTTGGCAAAAACTTATGTTCAATTCCGTATCAACTTCACTCAGGCAGGCAGCCAATTTGCTGCAGAAGTGTCAGTTTGTGCATACACACATTCCCAAAATGCACAAGCACTAACTGCACGTGCAAGCATGAGCTTAGAGTTTATGCTTGTTTAATGCAATTACTTCACAAATTCAGGAAATGCCGTGTGAACAGTGAGTGTTTCAAAGCCTAAATGTGCTGTAGGACAGAAGTTATTTACTCAGTACGTGTGGTGTGTACAGGAAGGACTCAATAGGAATAAACATTACAATGTACAGAAAAGATCTTATAAAGATCAATCTTTTCAACTTTCACTAACTGGAGACACTTACCAGAGAGTTGTGCTCTCTCTAGCTACTACATATCTAGGAATTATGTTGTTATACTTTGTGCAAGTGGAGGAAAGGAGACAAATTAAGAAGTTGGGAAAAAGTCTAATTCGGGTGTTAAGGTCTCAATATCTGGTTTGATTTTAACCCAATAGCAATTTTAACAATGAATGTTTGCAAGCTCATTCATAGAGAACAAGGCTTACTGTAAGTGTTGAAAAGCAGTGGGAGAAATCCTTCGTTTTACTTATAAGTTGTGTTCCAACTTTCATAGAAAACTTTCAGTAGGAATCAGTTGAGTTGCCTGCAATTTTGGACAATTTTCAAATATTCTTCCTCTGATGCACAGAAGTAACATTTCTCTAGGGTCAGAAACCCCTCTTTGGCTGTATGCATACTCCTATTTAGCTAGGAGGCATGTAACAGAGGCTGTGAAGTTGAGTAGCTTTGTTTTTTAAGTCATATGATAATTTATATACAATCTTCTTGGATGGCATTTCACTGCACAGAGTGGTGCAAAAAAAAGAAAAAAAAAAAACCCAAAAGATGCTCAAGGCAAAAATCAAGGCAAACATTTGGGCTGAGCTTGCATCAGTGGGTCACATCACTACTAATGCCACAGGGAGCAGCCAGTGGTCTTTCGGAACACAACTGGCTGATGTGCCAAGGCCTGATGAGCATCAAGTTCTTTCCTCAACCAAGTCTTGCTGCCATCCCACACACAGACCAGCTGGAAAATAAGCTTTAGCAAAGCACAGATACCGACCACTTGGAAAACAGGTAAGAAGGGATTGCTCTAAGTGTGTGAAGACTGCAGCCAACACAGCCAGTAGCTGTTAAACTAAGGAGACATTTATATGGATCTGCACGTCTGTTCATTTGAGAAACTAAAGAAAAAAAAAAAAAAAAATCATTCTCCCAATCAAAACAACTCTATTACAAAGCAAGAATGGGAGTAATCTCTCATAAGAAACATATTATTTCCCCCACCTGATGGCTGAGTATACCTAGGCTTTTGCATACCTAGTGGAAAAGCTATCAAATGCAAGACAAATTCTGGATGTTTTACTGGATTTATTGGCCTGTTTTGGATCTGAAGTCTAAGTCTAGACACCACACAGTTCAGATCAAAGAGTTGTACAGTGTTCCAGAAGCAGCAGGATGCAAATTAATTCACCTTTCATACCACTAACTCTCAAAACCAAATTATTTATTCAAACATTTACTTTGTTATTGGTCCACAACAAGACACTGCTGTGTAATCCAGTGTGACTTTTTTTTTTAATTTGGCAAAGTTTAAGTAAGGAATTTTTCTGTCTTGATTCCACGAGTTGAAAGATTTAAAATTTTTCAAAAGAAAAACTGTAAGTAACTTGGCTCAGCACCTGTTTATTCCTTATTTCAACTTCTGCTTTGTGCCTATAAAACTCGTTGAAACATGAAGAGTTATACACACAAAACTTCCAGCTCTTGACAGGACTGAACGGAAACTCTGATGACGTAACTAGCAACCAGAACACTGCAGAGTCTCCCACAGCGGATATTGCTGAGCTAGTGCAGCAAATGGAAAAGACAATCTTGCTGTGGTGCTCCTGTCTGCATCTCAGTCCCGTGGGGTACCGGGCACTCCACGGAGATGCTGTGTTGACTGGGAACAACATCCAGGCAGGAATGGGAGAAAAAAGCCAAAGAAGGCAATAAGCCAGGATGTTTGGGTGGGCAAAGGCAGGAAACTTTAAAAGGCCAAACACAAGAAGTGACATATACTGGAGCCGAACTGCAGAAGATCTCATAGGCAAAAAAACCCCTTGAGTTTAACTAGGTCAGATCACACAGTCCTTGATCAAAGAATACTTCCCACTGACTGGTTAGGGCAGTTGCTCAACACTGTGGAGAAGACTGAGTACTGTCTTGCACAATGACAAATCATTATAGCTGATTAAAAAAGCATATCTGATGAGAACTCTGCCCAGTATTTCTTGTCCCCAAGGACCGCTGTAAGGAAATAAGACACTTCTTGAAGCTACCAGAGGGATATGACTCACTGTCTTTGGGAACTCGTAATTTATTGTGCTCACCTCTGCAATAGCGTCCATCAGATGCTAACTGGAACCCTGGCTTACAAATGCATTTAAAACTGCCATCTTCATTGATGCACATCCCATTGAGGCATATGTTCCTTATGCTGCATTCATCCATATCTGAAAATGTACATAACGGACATAATGCTTATAATGTTTAAGTAAAAGAACTCTTAGTACTTATATAAAAAATATAAATCTTCATTTCTTTCTTAATTGTCACGTATATGAAACATACAGTGGGACATAAAGCACTATCCTAGAGGATGTGTCAAAAGAATGACTCCGTTTTTTCATAATGAATCATTAACATATTAAGGTACGCATCCAAAAAGAGCAAAGAGAATGAAAAACAGATGAGAAACTGGACTGCCCGTTGGTAAAAACCATTAAAAAAATGAGACAGTATGTAATTGAAGAGGGTTTGCAATCTTGATGTTGAAGCTAGGTTAGAAGCAGCCTCCCACATGGAATGGTAAAGACAATTTTATGTTACTAAGAATACCTGAAAGAGGAGTAGAGGGCATCTGTGTTTGGATGAAAGCTTTTGTAATCTTCATTGGATGAGTCTAAGATTTATGACGTGGAAGAATTCCCACTACTGTGCTCAAGCATGCATTCTTTAGGCACTTTCATCATCAACATCCATTTAAAATAAAATCTACCCCTTCCCTGCATTCAGCATGACTGGTCACATAGCAGGATTCTTACTAACCATAGCTTCACACTAGTGTTATTCACACTTTGACCTAACGGCATAGCATGAAGGATTCAAATAGGAAAAGGTGGAGGTCCCAGACACTGCTATTCTGAGCCCTGCACAGCTACTCAAACAAACAAACAAAAAAATTTTAAAAAGGCAAGTACAGAGAATTCTGTTCTTGATTTGAGTAAGCTTTTATATCCTCTTAGTCTTTATTTCATCCTGGCACAAATGAAATCACTTTTGGACGTTTTTACCACTATTTACCAGTTTCATCTAAAGGACTACACACAGTTACATTAAGGTATGGCACAATGCCATGGTCTTTACTGATTAGTGTGTTCATGTATTCCTAAGGACAAAACTCAATGCATTACAATGCCAAAGATGAAACTGTTTCATAAGTGGATGCAACAGACATTCTGGCAACATATGCCATGGAATTAAAAACGTTTTACCAGACTGCCGATGTCCTGGTTCTTATTACTATTAGCACATGGTATTTGGTGGGAAAGGAAGAAATCAGAATCAAGGTTTTTTCCAAAATATATTAATTTCCAAATATATTTAGTTCTATAATAATATATTTTAAAAGCAGCTTATAGTACTAAACTGTGTCTAAAAAAGAGTCAGGAAAAACAGAGTCTTAAAATGTCTGTCTCTACTAAGGATTAACAGAATCACTACTAGCACATAAAATCACTGGATCATAATGACATTACAATATATTTGAAATCGTGCTATTTTCCTTAATAGTGCAGCTGTCTTGGACAGAAATTACACTTCTAGACATGGTGTGTTTTCTTTTTACTTACAGGCTAAGTCAGACAAAAATAATTTATTATTTTAAAAAAATTGTGTATCTATCCCAACCAGGAATTTTGGCATTAAGTCTTTGAGCTGAATCACTGAGATAATATTCTGCCAAAAATGTTTCTAAGAACAGTGCTTGAAATTCCTTTAACGTATGAATAGATCATTGGGAAACCTCCCAAGGACCTTGGGAAGCATGATAAAGAACATTCTTCTTTTTCCCCCCTTTACTAAAGGTCTGGGAGGTAGGAACACATCAATTATGTTTACAAATTTTTCTTAAAACAGTTTTTATGGGTCAGACCAGACTGCATCTACATAAAACACATTGCTAGTCACCCAGTAAGATCCCATAAAGCATGCTGTTAAACACACAGTAAAATCAGGCAGCATGTGACTTGTGCTCCGTTTTCAAATGTACCACTCCCATCAAAGAAACTGCGTTTTGCGATAGTGGTATGTACTATTTCTCCTGCTGGACAGACATCCTGTTGAGGATTGCCAAGCCAAGGCTCCAGAACTGGCTGCAAAAGACAGTTTACTTGCCCTCCCAGATACAGCAAAAGGTATTTAGAAATTTGATTCCTTGTTCCTTCCCTTCTCTCCCACCAGAGGTTCTTTTCTATTTCATTGATGTGAAAAGCCTCTTGCAATTGTAATTACTGATATGAAATAACTTCAGAAAAGTCTTACCTTCACAGTTTTTCCCATCAGCTGCCACTTGAAAGCCAGCATTACACACACAGTGAAAACTGCCATCTGTATTTATGCATCGTCCATTATTACATATACGGCCATTCTGTAAACATTCATCAATGTCTGAAAGTCAACCAAAAAGAAAAATAACATTTTGGGGTTTTTCTCTTTCATACTCAAGGGGAATTTTTCCCATTTCCCCCTCCCCCAGGTTTTTAACCCTGCATAGAAACTATACTCACATGAAAAATGATTTATTTTTATTTCCATAACCAAACATTATGGGGGTGGAAAATGTTCATCAGTTTGAAATTTCAAGTTGCTGTGAGAGAATTTCAGTGAACATTACCCTGCAGCTTGCTCAAACAAGAATCAGACCCTTTCAATTGTTTGGGGTTTTTTTTTGCATTTTTGTTCAATATGAAAATATTTTTACTGAAGTTTAATTTAACAATAGCTAACTACTGAAGGAAGACACGGGAACTTGTCTTTTGCTGCTGCTTTGTAAGATAACAGAAAAGTTCGAGACTTTCCCAGCTCAGAAGACATTTCTCCTGCTTATTTTACATTTGAAACATCAGCTCCTGATTTCCCTCGCTCTGCAGGAGGTGCTTGGCAAGCGTTTTGGAGGACCTGAATAGTGATATCACACAAGGCTGGCAGCTCTCCCTCTCCTCCATAGAGGGGAGAGGAGATGCTGAGACGGACTGTCTAGACATTTTTCAGATTGCTCAGTGTTCTCCACCAAGGCCTGGACCATCTCCCAGAGATTCCTGCACACAGGGGACTTTGCTCACAGAGATCTCAACCAGCCCATGCAGACCTATCTATTGTGAAACCACTCTGTCTTCCCAAATATCGTGGAGGGGTCCTTCCCCAAGCCCTCTCCACAGAAGTGCACTGCTGTGCTTCACAAAGAAGTGGAGCACGGGGTGTTCTCCAAAATGCCCCTGGTCTCTAGAGACCTGTCTGAGGGGGATCTGATGCCTCTCCAAATTGTGAACCTGTATTTGCCTTCTTAGCAGCGCAGCAGTTCTGGGAAGCTGCTAGGAAATCCCTGAAAATAAGTTTTGAAAGGAAGCAACCAGGCTAGCACAAGCAAGAGCTTCTCAAGTGACAGCTCACCACAGTGGCAGCCTGCATTCCTCTTGACCTCCAGCAAAAGTGTACAGGCTTGATAAACCTCCCTTCATTTGGTAAACAAGCATCATCAATCAGCAATGCACAGAAGTGAGTTTTCTCTTTCCTCCGTCCCTTTCCCCCTACTTCTGTGGCACTCAGTTGTACCCGAGCCTGGCTTCAGCTACTCCACCAGCCTTCTTCATTAGGGCAGGCAGAAATGCTACAGCACATCAAGATGACTGGAGACCCACCACTAGTTATGTTACATTTCTAATTTTCAGACTATGAAATAACATTGTGGATTATTCCCCCCATCCCAATCAAGAAATTTGCAAAAAACCAAAGCCCCTCTCTCACTGAAATGTCTGTAATTGCTGCCATCTCCATGTAAGGTCTGATCTCCTTCTCCCAGAACAATCCGGTAGATTATAGTGAGTACTTATCTATTAAAGCTTTAACTCCCATACATTCACAACTAATCATCATAAAATTTCACTTCTTTTTGAGGTCTATTTCATATCCCCTGCTCTGCAATTGAAAAGCATTTTTTGTTTTGATCACTAATAATAACGTGACAACCTTATTAACCTATGTCTCCAATTAACACATCCATTCAGCCAAAGTCCTACTAGAACTATAAGGGATCTTGTAACAGTTGAATCAGTAGCTTGTGACACAGACAGCAACACCTGTCATGTCTGATAGTCACCTATCGAACTCATCATGCAGGAAAAAACATTCCCCTGGAACCTCAGAGCAAGGAATAGATAAACATCCGGTCACTATAGAGACTTCATTTTTTAAGAATGGACGTAAGGAATACATTTGCAAAGGTGTATCAGCACAGATACATTTGTGTATGCAAAAAATAAACCCTCAAACATACAAAGCAGTCATGCGAAGTAATTTTACAGCAAGTGCTGATTTTGGCAGGCACCAGTGCTACACACGTATTTTGCCGAATGCACCCCACTAGTCTTTTTCTTTTCCCTAAACCAGTCCTAAAAATTCCTTCAGAAGACAAAGATTCTGCACATCATAGCATTTTCTGAACTGCTTGTCAAGCAAGCACAGCTCCCATAGACTGCAAAGGAACTGCTAAGTGACCACACTTTAATGCCATTAAGCTACTGGGCTTCTGACAGCCATGTGTTTGTGTAATGAATCAGTCAAATTAAAAGCGTGTGACAAAAATGACTCATGAGTAAATTCATCACTGCTGAGACTCTACTTCAGCACTCCTTCACCACTAGTCAGCTGAACTACGAAGATGCTTCCGCAACATGGCTCTTTGGCAGCAATTAGGTCAAATACTCCTAGCAACATGCAGGTGCTGGCTTTGCATGCCCTCCTGGACTGGAGTGAGCTTCTGTACCACAAATACCTTTCTGATTCACAAAGGGAAGAAAAAAAGACATTGCACACTAATACAGATAGCTTTCTTCTGGCTTTTTAGAAACTTTCTGCCTCAGAATGAGTGCATGCTCAAGGAATCCTCCTCTTAGTGCAGAAAGCAAAATATGAAGAGAACTTGGGGCTCTGTGCAGTCAAACATGCTGTTTCACTTAGATGCTGCATTTCTTACGGAATATCAAAGTAGTCATTCATTCTCCTGCCAGAAGTCTCTCATCATGACTTAACTATAAAGGACCATATCCACCTTTACAGTCAAATTCTCACCCTAGGACAGTCTGGGAGCCACGGAACCCTGACAACAGGCTGATGTCTGAACAGCAGTGTGTTCCTCACTCCCATAGGAAGGTAGGAGGAGGAACATCAGGACCATTGTTGAGCCTGGTCTGGTCTTCACCACACCAACAATGGGGATTCTACAGTTTCCCCACATAGACCTTCCCAGTGCTTCACTACTTTTGCATACCTTATTTAAGTTTTCATTGCTGTAATTTTAGTTCTTTCTCTGACAGTGGGCAGGGACAACACATAGGCACTGTGCTCGTATATTTACCCACTGGAAGAGTTATGTCTCCCCCCACTTCTCTTAGTTTTTTAACAGTCTTTTATAGGTAAAGGGTTTCTCCAAAGAAGGGATGTTTAATTGTCCTTGAGATCCTCAAGAAGCAAAAGAAAAAATGTCTCAATAGTTTAGAGGGAACTGAGAAAAAAGGGAAAAAAGGGGCGGGGGGGGAGGGGGAGAGAGGAAAGGAAAAAAGATAAAAAAGGGGGGAAAAGGGAAAACAGGGAAAAGGGAAAAAGGAAAAGAGGAAATATAATGTCTCTTCCACTTCAAAGCCACAAGTGGTGCCAAGATACTTGTAGCACAACCCAGGCTGTGAACAGCCAGCTCAAGCAGGTTAAAAATTTTTACTGCCATATCTGGGTTTTTTCAAAATTCTCATATTAAACACATCTGTTAAATTTTGCTTAAAACTATTTTCCCTCCTGGTATGTATACAGTAGTACAGATACATCTGTAAAACCATCATTTACCTCGGCATTCTGTTCTAGTTGGCGTGCTCTGATAGCCTATACGACACTGGCATATATAGGATCCCTGGGTGTTCACACAGTCTCCACTGATGCATGGATTCTTTTCACATTCATCAACATCTGTGAAACACAGACAATATATTTTTATTAAGACATTAGTTATTATTCAGTCTGTAGAGGCATTTTATTGTTTTGTTAGTAGGAGAACTAGTGTGCTTCAGTCTGAAAGGAAAGGAGGCCACCAAATTCCCAGCAAAAGGATCCCATGTTCTAAGCTCAGCAGGAGCTGGGAAAAACAAGTACTCAAAAAGACAAGATATCGTATTTGTGAGAGGATGAGGCCTTAATGCCACACCTGCACACTCCCAGTTCCACTGGGGACACAGATACTCACAGAAGCAAAATCCTGCATGTAAGAGACAGTTAATTCTTGATCCAATCATCAAGCACTGTCTGAGTTCCAAACTTAAAGGGCTCAAGAACCTGACAATATACTCCTGATGAGCTGAAAGAGGACTTGTAAATCTTACCAAGACTGAGATCATGCCTGTTTCTGTTTGTTTGTCTTTCAATAGGTCATGTGCTGGTAACATTTTAAAGAGGTCATTTTCAATCATTAATAAACACATTAAAGTCATAGGTTAGTAAAATAAGAAATCCTTCGTATAATTTTGTAGAATGTTAAAAGATTTGTTAAATACTGTCTTAAAGGCAAAACCACTGCAAAAATAAGTTGGCAGTTGAAAGCTATTAGTTCTTGGAAGTCTATTTACTGGGTTTGTTTTTTGTTGTTTTTTTTTTTTTTTTGGAGGGGGTGTGTTTTATTTAAGAATTCAGAGTTATTATTGTGTGGAAAAGAAATTTTTTTTTCTTTAAAACAAAATTCCCTTCTGTGATTTACAGCAGAAAACCACATACCAATGCATTCCCCTCGAACATCCAGTTGGAATCCTTTGTTGCACTCGCAGCGGTAGCTCCCAGGAGTAGGAATACAGCGCCCATTAAGGCAGAGATGTCGGAACAGTTGGCAATAGTCAGTGAGGTTCACCGGCAAAATCACTGAAATAACAGTTAGAAAAATATTTTAATAGTTCAAAATCATTTTTGGTATTCCGTAACTTGTGCAGCAATTTCCATTAAAAGTCAACATTTACCTTCCATCATAATGTGACTTACACATAAAATCAGCACTGGGAGAGACAAAATGGCACTTTGACTCCTTAGAGATTTTTCTGAAAACAGCTAGCAACCACTGATTTTTTTCATGGTAGCAAGTCTGATCCTGTTTTCCTCTTTGGTCCTCTTTTGGAGGAGTCTGCTCAAATCTAGTGGGAAAATGGGTATATGGTACTGCAGGGACATTACTGAAAGCCTACAGTAGCAAAGAGCAGGCAGACTGGTTCAGTTATCTCCGTTTTCACAGACAGCAAATTGGGAGGAGGGCAGGGATAACCCTGGAAGGTATGCCTATATGGTCTTTGGCAGGCCGACGTGAGCTGGCTCTGTTCGTGCTCCCAGCCGACCAGAAGCTGTGCAGCTACGTCAGTGCAGGGTCAGGCCTCAGTTAACATACTTTGCCTCTTAGGCTTATTAGCTCAGCTTGGTGCTGAACCAAGACTAAATAGTTTCAGCTGGTGCCAGTGCAAGCAGAGCCTGCTTGCATCTGCACAGAGTATGGGTGAAATGAGCTTGTGTTTACTTACAAAAGACTATGTGGCTGTGCCAGATGATTTCAGGTGGCACATGACTCCTGCAGACTTAACAGGCATGCAGTAAATTCCCTGAGCAAGGGACAGAATAAGGAATATATTGATATTCTGCTCTAGCTTCCTCCTTGCTCTAGAGGAGCCTAACCTATCCATGTGTAGCACTGAAAAAGTTCTTCCTTTCCGTTGGGTCAGTCTCAGCGTCCAGCAGACCACTATTTTTATTGGTACATTTCCCACATGGCCAAGTGCAAGAGAGGAAAACAACCTGAAAGAAGCTGCTTTCTCTCAGCCAAGCTCTTTAATGTAAGAAACTATCACAACCTTGTCAAAAAGCTATTCACGTTCCTCAATGTTAGCATGCAGCAAAGCTCACAATAGCCTTAAAATAGCAATAATGTAACTACTATATACATGGGCCTCAGTACAGACAATGACGATGTAATTTTTGAATCCTGTTACAACAGGGAAAACACTACCAATGAGGTACACTTGCTATAAGATACTAGGTAATCAGGCTATGATTAGAAAGATATCCAGAGTCTATATGTCCAGAAGATGCCAACAGCTGAAGGGAGCTCATTGCTTCTGAGAAACACAGATTTTTAAAGAAGCTAAATGCAAATAGTGCAGGGAAAGGTTATTATTTCTTTCTTACCATGAGGTGGTGGAGCCCGAGATGGATACACAAATTCTGGATGTGGAGGAGGGTAAACACCAGGAACATGTGGTGGAGGGATGACTTCAGGACGGCCCGGAGGAAGATCAGGTCTTGCTGGCAGAGCAGCTACTGCGCACAATTTGCGATACTCATCTGATATATGAAAACATGAATGCTGGTTTAGACTCTCGTAGCTTTTCCATTTAATCCAATGTTCCCCCTTTTTGTAGTGTTTCAGATTAGCAATAACATAATTTAAGTAATCTGGAAAATCTGAGCCTGTACATTTCTTTTGTTCTGTGAACTGAGTCATTAATCCATAGGAAGACTTCAATACTACTTGTCAGAAGACTGCTTGTAAAAAGATAACATAACTGACATTCTGAATATGAAACTGAGCAGTGAGAAGGGGACCTGATCTTAATCTACTTAGTCTTCTTTCAGGCAAAAATCTTTGATGAACTCAGTGGGAAGTTTACTTAAAGAAGGACTTTTGGACTTGATCCCAAGTTAATTTAATACAAAGCTTGCCACAGACTTAGAAAAATAGTGAACAGGGAAAAAAGCCCAGTTTCAACTGGATTTCTTAAAAGCTAACCTCCTAAAACAAAGAAATATAAATATAAGCAATGAAGCAAAACCAATTAGAGAATGAATATACCAACACTATTTCCCTGTGAAAATGAAGTTTGCCAGTAAAAGCTGAAACCAAATGAGGTGCAGTCTAAGGAGCATAGACAAAGAGAAACTGAGTCATATCCACACCAAGTTCATCCTTTTCCAGATGATGGGAAAATTATCTATTTTGCTGGAAGCACAGTCTGTGCTGTTAGGCATTCTCCTATTGTTTATCTCTATTAGTGGCATCTGCCCTACTGCCCCACTTTTCCTCCTGCCCCCAACTCTTTTGTCTTTGGGAAGTGTGGGTTTGGAACTTGTGATCCAAGGAATGCATGCAGAGTACCACAATTAAAGACCACATTTCCAGCTGACCTAATTCATGTCCACAATTTGTGTATACACAAATAACTATTTGTGCAGCCAATATCTTTGAACTCCAAATTTTAAAGTTTATGACACAATAGGGGACAGGAATTATATAATGAAAAGAAAATGCTACAGAGGTACATGAATTCCTGAAATAATATAAAAAAATGAGAACTGAAAAATGAATTCAGTGTTGGGAGAACTAAGCTGGATATTTCAGCCTTCACCATTTTCATCTCACTTTTATTTCCACCTGTAAAACACATTAGAAGTTCTTCCCAAATCACAGAGTATTTGTTACATAAACATAGTAGCCTGAAGTTCTGCTTTTCCTGATTATGATCTTTGCATTTATTTTAATGCTTTTAAGTGATCAGTTTGTTTCATGGGTCACTGTATTTCCCTCTATTGTTCCTTAACAGTAATTTTAATCTTTAAACCATTCCAAATAAGATTTTATTGTATTTTGGTTTTTTTCCCTAGCTTTCTATTTTACCTATTCATACGTAAACTGAATCTGCTCTGTCAGTGGTCTACCTGTGATAAAACAGAGCCATTTAGAAGAATCAGTGCCTGTGTATGTACATACACAAATTCCAATATGCAAATGTTTGCTAATGATGGTGGGTTTAGCCAATTCTCTAATGACACATTCTCTACAACCCACTGATTAGTCTTTGTGAACTAAACAATATTGTACTTCTTTTTTTACTCTAGATCGGTAATACCCAATTATACTAAGCCAATCCACCAGGATCCTAGGCCTTCTGTGCAAAAAGAAGTCACGGCCTTGAGGCTCTCCACTGGTTGAACGGAATTAGCCCACATGAAGGGACTACTGAGGTGAGAATTGAACACACACATGGGCTAGATGCCCAAGATACCACCTTTAAAGTATTTATAGCGTCAATGGTAAACTCTGTCATTCCACATAAACAATGACTGTGGTGTTATGCAAAGAAATACACTGCAAGCCTTTTTTATTGCAACTTTAATCTCCATGTATAATTTCTAGCAATAAACAGCCTATTTTATAGTAACATCTGGGTCCGCTGCCCACACTGAATATGCAACTGCATGGTTACATTATGCAGCTAGTTCTCCACTTTATATTGCAGTAAATTTCCATTTCAGAGTTAGAGAGACTTTGGGCCACTGACAGCTCTGAATTCCTCACCTTGTTTTCTCAGGATACATCAAGGAATAATTGAACTTGACTAAATAATGACAGCAATACTTCACGTGCACGTAAGACCTTTCAAAGAATTTCAAAGCACTTTTGAAAAGAGTAATTTATAGTCTCAATTTATGTCCCAAGTCAGAAAAAACAAGCAAATAAACAACAAAAATAACCCAGACAAAAACACCTGAAACCAAAATATGATTTGGAAGACCTTGCACGGATTTATGAGTCAGTAAGTCCGGGGTTCTAGCTCCTTCTCCACTACATCTCAGCCTGTGGACGTGGCCAAATTACTTCACTTTTCCACCCAGTTTATTCACCAGTTAGATATGAATAATGAGAAAGTATGTAAAGTAAACAGGGACTGTGCTGAGATTGAAAGCCTTCTCCTTGTCTTCTTATTTCAGAGGAGGACCTATAGATCATACTGCTTTCTTGGCATTATTCTAGCCAGTTTGGGACATTTAAGATGTATAAATATTATTAATGAGACAGTGACAGAACCAGGAAGAATCTTCCAAGAGTTCTGACTGAGATCTCTGCTCCAGTATTATGCCGTTTCACTCAAAGGATTAAAAACAAGAATAATAAACACTCCCACAAACGACGTCTGACAATTTCTTCAGTTACACTGCTATAGTGTTACAACCCCTATTCCTCACTAAATTCCACACCTCCCATGAGCTACTCTCATCAATCCTTAAGTTTCTTGTGTTATTCTTAAGCATTTCATTAGGTCTCCAGTCCTAACTAATCTCAAAAACATCTTCACTCCCTCACACTCAGTTTCACAATCCGCTCACCATCTTTTCTAAATTCACATCTCACCTTACCTGGGGATCTTAATACACAGGGAGGCGATAAAGTTCAGCACATTTTGGTAGCAGACAGAAATCACGTTTTGTGCCAAACTTCAGGAAATAAACGACACCTCAGAAAACTAGACATAGAAGGAAGGAAACCTCAGTTTTCTAGTGAGAATGAAACTGCAGAGGCAATAGGGATCATTAGAAGGCTCTGGAGGAAGTAATTGAGCATGAAGAGGATGTTGAAAACAAAATCTGAATCAGGTAAGGTTGGAATAACCAGGCTACAAAACATTAATTAGCAACAGATAAAATCCTTTATGTCTTGCTTTCCCTAGCCTCCTGAGGTCCTGAGCAACCTGCCAATAGGAGGTTCTGCTCTGAGGAGGGGGCTTGGTTGGATGAAACAATCTCCCAAGGTGCCCTCCAGCCTCAACCATTCTGTGCAGCTCTTCAGTGAAAACATCATCGATAAAAGAAATCACTGCCTAATTCAGTGTTCAACCACACTCATATGAATACAGCTGGATTCATACCAGTGGATCTGATCGGGCACATTTCAGGAGCGGTGGCTGCACCAGAAGACCAGCATCGGCCGCTGTCACAGCAACACTGCATTTTGGACAGAGGCTGGGGGAGCTGATTGACACAGCGCCCATTGGTCAGAGAAGAGAAGCAGTATCCAGGACGCACATCTGCCGGGAGAAAGAAATGGATATGTAATCATCAATCCAATGAAGAATCTTGTTTTCTCAAAAGGGAAAGGTCCCATTTTGTCTGGGTTGATTACATTATCAATGACATAGCATTTGCAACACTACAGCAATCCGAAAACAAAAGGTAGAAAACCAGAAAAATGGAAATAATATTTGGATTATTGCTTTGGATTCAGGTGTAACACCTCCCATGAGTAAGCTGAAGTGAAATACAGAACAGCAATGAATTAATGGTGGCAAAAGTAAAACAGAACTGTGTATTCAGTATACAACAAAATACGCTTCTGTGCCTTCAAATAAAAATCGTAAAAATCTCTATTAAAGATAGTACGAGATCAATTCTGTTTAAACTTTGACTTGAAAGGCACTGATGCACAGCAATAAACTCACAGAACTGCAGCTCTCAAAGCATTAATTCATTTTTCATTAGTCATGGCTTCCCCAGCTGAAGTATGTAGTGATTTGACAAGATATAGACTTGCAGGCAAGAAAGAGCAACACAGCTTTAACTGGTGCCATCACATTGTTTATGGAGATATGCTGGCTTCCTGTCTGAAAATGGTAAGCACGTGCTGTACAAAGAACATCCTGTACCCAGAATTCATACACTCAGCTCTGACAACATTGTACAGAGATCCCCCAGCTTAGAGAAGGGAGAGAAACTGTGGACGGGAGCAAAATAAATTAAATAAATAAAAATCTGGTGATACAGCTGAAGCTCTGAACAATTGTTTCACAGTATGTCACAACATGTCAAACTCAGTATTAGCTGTGGTGTGATTTGATGCAGCATGATAAACCAGACCAAGTTTGTTTCTAAAATATATGAACATTTGCTGTTAAAATGTAGAGGAAAAGTTGCAGATACAACCTTGCAACAGCAGACACCATTCCCTACAGAAACAGTATCTCATTTTCTTGGGGCATGGTGGATTCATCTGTCTAGTAACAGTGCGTTCCAGAGTTCACTAGCTATTCTAGTGGATATTAAAAAAGGCAGGAAAGTTTCTATTACTTTGAGGAAACTGATATATAGCAATATGTTGGGAGAGTCTGTGATGGTTCTGCCTTTTACTAGCTGGAACCTTGATCATGGATATTACTAGCAGTACAGCTAAAAGAGTCAGTTGGCCTTTGCTTCTAAACTTTAGATAGTTCACCCATACTACCATATAATAGAAATTTGAAATGGATAAAAAAAAAAATCTACTCATTTCGATTACTGGTTCTTCATTTTCTCCTGGTAGCCAACTAAACTGCCAAACATATCCACTCCTTAATCCACCATTTTAAAAATCAAATAAAGCTTTTATGTAAACCGTTCCCCAGAGAGGAAACTGTTCTCCAGTATCCCTGGTGAGATATTCAGAAGCTTAGTGTGATGGTAGGGTGTATGGGAAGGAAGAAAGTCCTCTAAGAGGCCCTATCATCATCCTCTGTAACTCATCCAGAACTTGGTCAGTACCAAGTTCTGAAACACTTAAAAGCAGTAATGGGCAGAAGTGAAAAAGATATGTGCGAGCACACTATACGCTGTAAAAGGGTAAACGCACAGTGAACATCTTGGTCTACCTACAGGTGTAAGAACTTATTCAAAAGCTGCATCATTTTCAGAAAAAGGCAGTAAGTTTGTAAGAAAAATGCCAAATGTTTCCATGTTCCTCATCAGAACTGATTCTTTTTTTCCTCTTTCATTTTCTGTTCCAAATGGTAAACCATACAAATAAGGGCAAGAACAGCAGAAAACAACTTTTTTGCTGTTTTGGCTTTTAGTATTTTAATATTTTTCTCTAAAAAATACAGTATTTTGAAAAAGCAAAAAATCACTATGAAAATAGCTTCCAATAAAAATGTGCCTCTTTAACATAAAGAAAAAAAACATTGAAAAGTAACACTGACCAAACAACTTTATACCAGCTAGAAGTATGGGCTAGCAGCCTTTTTCATTGCACTCTTCATGTACTTGGGTTGAGATGTTCTGCTCTTCAGCTCTAGGAGATACTATCTCTGCTTTGTCTATTCTAACTTTTAAGGTTTGTTAATAATGGAACTTGCAGTTTTTCCTTTGGGTATCTGGCTCCAGTGCTGCTCTGTTTGGGTCCCATAAGGGATACATTTCTCAGAAGCACTTCCTCATCTCTAACAGAATAGACACGTTCAGCTAACACTTTTCACTTCAGACAGGTATGTTGTAATTAAATCAAGATTGCATGTTTTGCCCAGCTCAAATACGGATTTGGGCTCTGTCCTTGTTAATATTGCAAGTATGCAGTCTGCATATTAGACATGAATCCAAAATATCTGCATATAATTAGCAGTGCTTCCCATTTAGCACTTTTTGCCTTGGACACAAAGCCAAAATTTTAATGATGGCTCATAGTCTGGCATATTACTTAACACAGCTTGTCATCGTTTAAATACCCAGTTCGTTAGCTGAACTATTTCAGCCTACAAATACAGTGGGTAAAAAAGGCCAGAAAACTGCAGGAATATAACATGGGTGTGAATGTCAGGCAGCTCTGACTAAGCAATGACTACAAAAGGTAAAAAGCAAATGGAAGTTGTGCATCTGTAGAAATTTTTTATTAAAAAAAGGTGAATCTCCTTCACAAATATAAGTATAAGCAGCAATCAATGACTTAAAGTTCCACAGTCATTTAGGAGTTATGAATCTGAAGCAATAAAGGCTTCCAAAACTCCCAAGGGCATTTTAAGCATATAGCATGGATCCAATCTACCAAAATGCTGTTCTTGATAATGGAAGAAACATAGTTCACTTCTCACAACCTGCAGAAATAGAATAGCACCACTCAAAATGAATCATAAGCCAAACTACTTCCAGATCTCCTGGGGACATTAATATCATTTGATATTTACGTTTCTGAAGTTGTTTTTTTTTTTTTTACTTTTTCCCAAATTATTTTCTACCAAAGGTACTAAACACAGGATGCTCTCTTGAAACCCAATGCTGGCACTGTGTCTGTGCTTTTAAATAAATAAGCCAAAACTGAGGAAGTAAACCTTTCATTTAATTATCAAATGACAATAATTGCTCAAAATTCCACACTGGCAGTGAAAAAACAAATTGCTGTAAAGATGAGGAAAAAAAAATATTCATTGAATACTTGACCTGCCTCAAAGCAGGCTGTATGCTTCCCAGAAGCAGTAAGCGCTAACACTGCTCTTTCATGGCTTTGGCACTGCAGTGGCAGCTATTTAATTCACACAGTCCTTTGGTTCTTGGTCTGGCCTTTGGAAGACAGATTCTGCTCTGTCACAGTGAAAGCCTGAAAGAACAGCACTGCCAAATCATAAACGCCATGAAAGCAGATACAATGTCCCACTACCAGCTTATTACACTATTCCTGTTAATGAAAAATATCTGCATTAATGTCGTAACCCTGGGAATGAGGAAAAAGCTGCTGTTTGGGGTGATTACCTTCTTTCTAAAGTATATTTGGAATGACTACCTTCTTTCTAAGGTATATCTGCTTTCTAAATGACTGCTGAATATAACACTGACTAAATCAAAGACAAAGATGAGAGCAAGAATATCAAGATTTGTTCAGTTCTGTCTATTTTAAGGCAGCAAATATGGCATAAAAGAAAAACTGTGCTAAGAAAAAATGAAAGGGAAAGTCACAACAAAGAGAAAAAGAGGAAACATCCTGCAAATGGAAAACTCATTTCAGAATACACAGATAGGCACATGATGCACTTCTATATAAAAGAAGGATTTCAAGATCATGAGTTGAAATAAGTTTCTGGTACACCACTACCCATTTTAGATACTTATGAATGTTCACAATCCATACTGTCTTCTTATTTACAGGATTCTACTCACCTATGCACTTTAAGCCATCAGGAGCTGTATAAAACCCTGGAGGACACTTGCAGAAGTAACTGCTAACTGTGTTTGAACACTCTCCTCCATCACAGATTCCAGGAATGGTACTGCATTCATCAATATCTACAAGGAAAAAAGAGAAGCAGGGGCAAGTTAGCTAAATTAGTTCTGGCACAAGAATAGGTATTTATAATTAGTATCAATGATCAAATTCAATGTGGTCTGAGCCTTCTCCTAACTTATGTACTAGGGGCATAATGAGCAGTTTTGAATCACAGTCTTTTGTTAGGCATCTTATAAACACAAGTGAAATAGAACCTAAGTAAATATTCTATCTGTAAATTGCATAAAGCCAGAGAGCTTGCTTTACTGCTTAATAATATAGGATGAAAATCTTAAACTTCATAGGGGATTTACAAACTGTAAGCAAACCTCAACCCTTCAGTTTAAATTCTGAACGCTAGAATTAAGCAAACTGTTATAGGACCTGTAATGACCACAGTGATCAGGAGCTTAACCATTCTGTCTCATGGTACTTTCAGTAGCATAGAGTCTCCTGGCACCATACTGAGGCAATGGTGAGGTACCAACTCAATAAGAAGGGCAGCACCTACTGAATTGCCCATCCTTCTTACTGCACTTGGGTTTTTCTTGGAAATCTCCCATCTGAAAGCATTGAGCAGCTAGGCACCGATTTAACTAATGCAATCTGACAGATTATAGCTCAGGAAGCAGGATGACTGTAGGCAACCAAAATTACCTTTCCTGGCTTTCTCCACTGAGCGAATGTTCTGAAATTTCAACAGATTTCTAGATAGTAACAGAAATATCTACTGCAGAAACCAGGCAATGTCCATAATTCCCCTTAGATTCTGTCAGCAATTTAAAAATAATAGTCTATATCATGATTTTCTCAGTAACAAATCTTAATCCATATACTGAATAACCATCATAGATCCAATGCAGAACAACTTTCAAAGTCTGCAGAAAAAAAACTAACAAATACCTTCTTATACCTGATCACAGCCACATGCATGAAGAGAGGGAACTTAAAGGGTTTCTTCCACAGCTAAATTGGTTATCTACAGTCATGTGAATAACAACCTATGCCAGCCTCAATTGCTCTTTAATTACCATCAGTATTGTGTCTGTGATGTGTTGTTACTTTCTCCCTGGTTTCCTGTGACTGTCTTAACAATGCAGCTGTATCTACTTAGCACTGCTCACACCTAGGAACCTGGAGTCCAGCTGAGCTTAATAACAGCTTGCTTTTTTCCATGGTACCTACTAGGAGAATCAGCAGAGGAGCAGAAAGGGAGGTTATTTTCTAGAGTGATCAATGACAACTGCCTGTCACAACCATCTACAATCACCCAGTTGCTCTCCCTGGAGCAACATGGAGAATCCAGACAGAAATAATGGTATCACAGGACTGTATCCAATCTCTCCTCCAGAGATCTACAGACAGATAGACACATGGCTGTAATAATGATTTCACCAACCACAAAAATTTCTGAGATTAAATACTGCAACACCACCCAACACAGCAAAGCAAGGAGTGAATAATATCGTTGTCATTAAAAATGAACGGAGGAATTTAAATGTAATGCCTAAATTGGAATTTGGCCCCAACAGATGGGGGAACACCCAAAGTCCCACAGGACTGTTAATGAGCATTTTAGCCAGTAAAGAGGATCTCTGTTCTACTTCTCCTGTGAAGATGCTAATACAAAATTTCAGGAATGTAAAAATAATGAATTCTTCTTCCCCTAGGTAAAGCATCGGATGCTCTACAACCTTTGTGGCCCCTTGCCTTTGCAGGAAAAGAGTGGAGGGCCTGGGGTGGCATACAGATAACCAGACTTTGCAGACCAACCCATCCTAAGAGATGCAGGGCCTTGAGCCCCCTGTGTGCACATTCTTCCCCAGCATCTTGCCAGCTGTCATGATGTGGGTCACATTCCTTGCTTGGGTGTGTGAGAGGGGTGTGACTTTTTTGCTCAGTGCACTTCGAGGGTGTTGCCAAAGCCTCAAGTCTGAGTGCCCTGGGAGCACTGCTAAGACTTCTGGCTTCTGCTCCAGGATTATACTCCACAGGAGTCCCGAAAGACTCAGTGACAAAAAATGTGAAAATTGAAATTTGGTCTGAAAAAAGCCCTTAATTAATAGAGAAAAATGCAGTTGTAAATGGACCAGATTCAAGCATTTTCTGACTCAAATTCACCAATGTTTATCTGAAAGTCAGTGTTGCCACTGTTTATATGGAGTCTGACCTTTTTAAAAGCAAAATCATCACTTTGTTTTAGGGTTGAGCCTAAACCAAACAGTATTTCACTATTTATATTAGTGTTGACATTCATATATGCAACATCATAATTGTTAAGTATGCAGGTTTCATAAAGGTAAGTATACTTGATGTACTCGCAGATGTAAATGTCACTCCAAAAAAATTACTCCCCCTAATCATCACAAACAAGTATTTACCTCAGCATTAATGCAACTGGAAGAGGAATGGTTATATGAAGCAGTGAAATAATGTAACACTTAGATTATGTTTTCTACCAGCTATGCTAATAAAGATAATTCTGACCAACACACCTCATTTGCCATCTTATTTGCGTTGTCTCACTGTACCTGATGATTTCTATCATGATCTTACTTTAATAGGGACCCACCAAAAAAATAGTACCGGTAAGTCAGCGGGCACCTCCTGTTCTACTAAATCAGTGACCAAGGATACATTAAAACCGCCAGAAGTCCTACTTACTGGATAGGAAGCTAAACCAAGCACATAATCAGGTGTTATTTATTATGTGTTAGAATTAATTACAGCTAATTACAAGGCAAATACCTTGTCTTATATAGGACATTTCAATTTAAAACTCAAAAGGATAATTTATAAAAGCAGAATAGATCTTCTGTTGTTACATAACTATGCTCTTAACATTTGAATCACTATCCTATTTCATGCCACTGCTATAAGGGTGCTACTTTTAATTCTTTGAATTGTATTAATACATAGACAGCTTCAACTAAAATTGCATGGTAAGTGCAATATGAAGAGGTACTGAAAGTAAGTCTCTGTCTGCTGAGGTTCAAAAATTTACAAATATGGAACTGAAGAAAGAAAACTGTCTTTGCAGCCAGGCAAAGCACTCCAAAAAGATTGCACAAGATGGGACAGGAAATCTGTGGCAGGGTTTGGGAATGAGTTGAGTCCAGCCCCTCCACTACTACCAAGTGCAGTTACTGAAGATAGTGGTTGTTTGGGGCTTTTTATTCTTTGTTTGGGGTTTTTTGTGGGTTTTGTTGTTGTTGTTTTACATGATTCAGCAACCAAAAAATACCACAGGAATGTTTATACAATGCAGCCTATGCAAGCCTACAGTTCTCTGTTTTTCAAGTACTAATACTCAATAAGACACATGTTCAGTCTTTACTATTCCCTATGTTCTTGGTACTTCACCCACAGAAGGAAACACATGCAATGTTATTCTACCATAAATGTGGGTTACTTTCTACCAAACCTATTGGCAGTCAATATGAAAACCATGCTGCATACAAGCTCTTCTGAAAATGCTTTTCTTAACCTGCAATTATAAAGTTTGCTTGAAACAGGAAGTCATAATTCTTCCAAAATGACTAAAAAACCCAAGTGTTTCCTTAAAGGCACCTGATGCAAGAAAGGGTGGTGGAGGCACATCTTATCCTCACAGTCACATCCCTTTTATGATATTGAAAGTTGACACTCCAAAATCACTAACCACTCAAGAAACTTGGTTTCTCAAATTAATTTGTCAAATGCCTGAAAGGAGAATCTGTTGTAAGAGTTTAAACATTATCTGGACTTCACTGTAAAGATGAATCAAAACTGTGCAACTGACATATTTTAGTACTATGTTCCTTAGGTATCCCAAATTCTCTTAAAGCAGAGACATCTATGCCTGATTATTACATTACAGAGAAAAAAAATACGATCAAATCACAGTTAAAAATTAGCAAGATTCCATAATCATGCACTGCAAATTTCCACACTAATATCTAGAACCTGCTGTACTTCCAAAATGGGATGAGCGATAAGGAAAGATAAAGTGTTTGCCCTTCTTTAACATCTGCAACTGTAAGGATGATTTTATAGCATAGTCCTGCAGTCTTTGCTCAGCAGTGTCAAACTCCCATTCATTTTACATGCAGTCTACCTAAGTAGGTAGGAATGTGTCAAATCTTCCAGTTATATACACTTTTTGGGTAAAAGAGCCACACAGAGACACAAGCCTCAAGCATTTCTAAAGCAACATATCATTCAAAAAGTATTTTCAGTTTTAATGTTTAATTTGATTCAGATGTACCTTTAAGTCTGTAAAATGTTACATGAACAAAAGCCTGGAAAAAGCTGCAGGACCAGTATTTAAGATTCTCTGGTTCAGAAGAAGAAAGGACTGTTATTTGTACTTGTGAAGAATGCTATCTGCATATTCAAGGCAAAAGAGACTGGAAAGTTTGTTACGAACTTCTAAACAAAGTTGGCCCCAAAAAGATGACATTCCCCCCTTTACTTTTAGAAGAAAGTTCTAAAAGTTCTTACCATCGCATTTTTGTGTCACTTCATTAAATTTGTGTCCAGCTGGGCATTTGCACTCAAAAGATCCAACAGTATTAATGCAATTTCCCCCTTGACAGATCCCAGGGATGGCTTGGCATTCATCCACATCTATCATATAAAAAAGGAAAAAACACCCACTTTTAATTAATTTCTCAAGAACAGCCATAATAATTTGTCTACATAAAAGTTAAAGTGAATATGTCTAAATCCATTCTTCAACCATCATAATATTATGATACTTGATTGTGAAGACAGACACTAATTTTGTAATTACTTTATGCAAAGTATGATTAAGTACAGTATTCTAAATATTTTCTGCAAGAAATCACATGGTCATTGTTGTTACAGACATTAAACATCTAACTGCTATTGCTTTGTTTTTCCAGTACATCTGGGGAATGGTGTGCAGAGAACACAGTCTGCCAAACCCCAGGTTCCTTTAAAGTATCTGAAGCTGGGCACCCAAAATCACTTGCCCCTTTGAAAATATTGGCAGCTCCATCCAGTCCATAGCTCACTAGTGCAGAGATGCAGGAGCCATGGAGCAGCAGTATGAAACATGCATGAAGGAGGTCTCATGGAGAGGCATGGGGAACTGCACAGTTATTACTGATGGAAAGGATTAACTCGTCACTTCAGTAAGATCAGCACCAATGACCTTGGGCTGTGGTTGGGATTTGACTCAAGAAGTTTCATAGACATAATTAATGTCTCAGGAGGAATTATTAACGGCCTGCTTAGACATTCAAAAATTTGAAGAGTTTTTTCCCCTTTATTTTTCTCTCTTTCCTTTTAATATTTTTTCACTCAAGAAAATGAGAAAACAAAGATGATATCACAGGCTAGGTAGGAAGCTCAAGACAAACATTTTCAAGAGGCCCCAGTTTCTGGCCTCACAGCTATTTTAGCACAACAACATGTGTATCATCACTTAGCTGCAAAAGCGTTGCTACAGCTTAGAAACAGCTAGAGAAAAGAGACGGAAGGAGGAGGAGTAGCATTGCAATAGGAGACATGGGAGGTCTGGCTCACGGTCCCCAGGAACTCACTGTATCTGCTGCTCCCTGTCCTTCGGGAGCAAACAGAGTACTCGCTGCTCTCCCAACCATCTCCCCAAGGAGTACCAGCTGCTGCTGGTAAAACCCAGTTTCTTGAACTCTTGGGCTTCACACTAGGATTGGTTTCAATGCAGGGACACAAGCTGAAGGAGGTGACGCCTTCAAATCTCCCTTTATAAATCCCAGCGAGCCAGCTGTAATCTGTCCTGTAGTCTGAAGAGCAAAGTATTCTGTCTGTACAAAAGGCCAAGAGGCAATTTCCCTGCGAGCCAGAAGTAGGAAGTTTCAGGAATGCCAAGGGGCATATCCATACCACATGGTGGAGCATGATGTACAGACCCTCGGGTGAGTGAACCGGGTCAGCGGGTGCAGCAGAAGAGCCAGAGCAGTGCGGTGCCTGAGCGAACTGCCATGCTGGAAGGCACAGAGGACACAGCCTCAGCACCCTCCTTGACACAGCCACACTGCTGCAGGGACTCAAGCTACAGCAGCATGCTGTGCTTTAGTAACAGTAATCAGCCAGACTTCACAGCACTGTTCTGACTTTAAAAAAAATAAAAAAAACAGGAGTCATGCTCCTGAGTCACAATGTCTGTTTCAAAATCCCACCTTTTGGCTTTCATTTTCCTCCTTTGTATCTTTAAAAATCTCAGCTGTGATATTAATTTAACTTTCGGCCAGACAGACAAAAATGAAACTGTGGGCAGTAATATTGTTTACCTTTTAAAATAAAATTGCCCTCCTCTCCATTTTATTTTTTCTGACTTCTTCACACAGTTGTAACGGTTCCTGTTTCTCTTCAGAGAACCTGGGTTTTATTTAACCTGTTTTCCTTTACTTAGATTGAATACGGGTGTGAAATCCCTGAATTGTCTTCAGTCTGAATGGATATTACCTGATTTCAAAAGGAATGGATTTAGCACAACTGCATGAAAAAGCAAGCTAGTGTGTGGTTCCACAGCAGATCTGTCAAAATTATGAACATATTACAAGAGAAGGGAAAACGGGAAAGTACAAGTCAAACATACAGGGCCAAAACTGTGTTGGCATTGCATACAGATTAGCATAAATGTAGCTGCATGCTAAGAAAAGTGTAGCAAGAAGCAGCATTATTCCAAACTTCACAAAGCCACTGGAGAGGTCAGTGCAGCTTTTCTGTGACACAAACAAGAGGGATATAACTAGGTGTGGCATGAGTTCAGGGGTGTGGACCACATATTTATGCACATAAGATTTCAGAAGGGTCCAGAACCTCGATTCACAGATTTCTGCACAATTTAGTTTTGATCTTTACAGTGAGGGGGGGAACAGAACGGCTGAGGTCAAAATATGTGCACGTTATGCAGCACACGCAAACACGCCCATCTCAAAGTTCATCATGCTTGTCTGCAGGCACCAACCAGGACTTGCCCTGTGACAGAGGATATCTACATTTTTAATGCAATGGAATGCCTTGAAGTCCTTCATAGGAATTCCATGATTAAATGTGATTACTCATAGATTTATACTCTTTATCTCCCCTATTTTCAAAAATATTGTAACTTATTAGAAAATGTTAGACAGATTGAAATAAACTAGACTCAAAGATACGGCCCTGGGAACGTATAATCCACATCAGTTTAATACATAGCTGCCCCTGTTAACTTTCTCCTGTTTCCTGCCAGACATCCAGACAATAAAAGAATTTATACAGCTGGAAGTATTAGAATAAAAGCCAAAAGCAGTGTAAGGACTTTCTATGGTAAGGCATGCTCTGAAAGAAGTAAGCAACATCTGGGTGGATTTTACAATTTGAAACAAATGCAAATGCTTTTCCAAAATAGTATAAAATATAAAATAGGGCATTTCAAATGGCATGACAGGCACTTTTCTCCAGGTCGAAGCAATGTGGCTCAAGAGACAAGACACCCAAGATGAATCCAAGATCAACAAATTTTAGCCAAAAAATCCCACACCGGATAAATGGAACAGTATTGCCACAGACTGATTTTTGCATGTTTTGAGTGCTTTCTGAAACAGAATAAATTCCTCCACAGAATGATGGGGTTGTACAACTCAGAAAAACACCATTACAGAACCAAGGGAAAGGACTGCTGGCAGTGAGAAATTCATTAAGATGCTGGCTGCTCTCACACGACCTAAGTTACTAATGTACTCGGTTGAACATCAGGCACTCACTGAATCATGAAGTAATGCATCTGACAATGTTTTTCCATCCTTCACACATATAGCTGAGAATGGCTTAGGACAGGTTATTCACAGCACTGTAACTCAATTAAGATTAATCCAGTAACCATTTCAGCAGCTTTTGGGGAAGCTTTGCTGGTAACTTACCTTGACAGGCTCCAGTTCGAATGTTTGGAATGAAGCCTCGGCGGCAGGGATGCGGCTGGGCAGGACACATTTCACAGGGGTGGCCCCATGCTCTCCCAACTGTTGCACAGCAAAGGGTTTTAGTGCAAACTATTCCACTGAGCTGTCCCTGGCACATCTGGTTGGTTACCAAAGTGAAGCAAGGGCCGGTCCTGTAATCTGCAACAAAGACAGGAAACCTAATCAGCATCACAATAAAAATACACAACAAAACTCATAATAAAGCAAACCAACAGCACATTTAGGCAAGTCTTCTGCACACAAATGGCCCACCAGCCCAACAATCTTACTTATCAGTGTTATACAGAGGATTTTTCTTACTTTCTTCTCATGCAAATCCCCTGAAAATAAGCAGCTCTATGAATACATTGTGACTACTTTACCCGCAGTATTATATACTTAAGATTTTGCAGGTCCTCTTTGCTGCTCTTTTTAATCTCTATTAATACTCCTTGGGAGGTCTTTTCATCAGTTTGTTTTAAATATTCAGTGTATTAATTAAAATAATACTGATAAAAGAGTTAGGGTATGTTTATTTCCACAAGTGTTGTTCTGAAATGAGTCTCAAGGGAAGAGAATACAGACGGCAGGAAGTTTTTTGAGGACAGTTTCCACTGCTATTCAGGCATACGCTGTACCAGATACGTGGGTAAGCTTCGCCTACAGCTGAAGGGAGGGCATGTGGAACACATCTGCTTTGATTTGTTTATGGTAGGATAGGCCACTTAGCCAATGGACAGAATTAAACTAAGATGTTAATAAAATACTAGTAGGCTTTATTTCATTCCATTCTCCAAGGGCAAAAACCGAACAGTGGTACTGCCAATTCCTGCTGTCTCCTGTACATCCGGGGTGCACACTCCAGTTAATTCTTCACAGTCGACCCTAAAACGTTTTTCTGTTACGGTGCACCAGGCCTGAGATCAGCATCCTGCGAATATGGTCAGCAAATTATGAACCTGATGTTTGTCTGTACTAAAATAGTTACCAGGTGCTTCAGCCAAGGTCACTAAATAACCCACACTGCCTTATAGTCATGACATCATGAATTCCTTCAATTTTCAAGCCACATCCAAACTTTAACAATAACGTTAACACCATTGATTAAAAGTGTTAAATAGGGCAGAAGTATGAAGAGATGCCTTTACCATCTGCCCCATCTCCGCACAGCAGGTGCACCTGGAAATCTATAATTCAACTAATCTTCATTCCAATCCTGAGATTTGGTGTCTATATGCTAGAATTCTGCTGATTAATCAAGACACTCTGATATAATAAATAGCTCACAGAAGTCCTGTAAGCTATACAGTAGTGCTATATTGTTACTATTATCTTCATCAATTAAGTGTGATCTTCTCAAAAAGGATATCAAGTTAGTTTGAAAGACCTATTTCTGATAAAGTTGTACTTAATGACACTACCATTTAACCTTCCTTAACTAGGTATCACATCCTATCATTGCTGTTCTATCTTTTGCTTGTTTAACAGACCTATAATCATCCAGACCATCTCTTTTCCTTTTAAAATATTGGAACAACCATAATTTTCTTCCAGCCTCTGGAAATTTGTCATATATTTCCAGATTTATGCAGAATTAACTTGCATGGTATGAGAACCCTTTAGCAGCTCTATTCTGTTTCCCTGGTGTTTGTTAGCTGGGCTAGATGTGTAAAAATATGTAAATGCAAATACTGCTGTTCAGCACCATCCTTAAATGCTATCAGATTGCAAATACAAATTTTCTGTCCTGTCCCCTCCAAACGGTACAGCTACATTTACTGAACACTTCCGACCTCTCTTCCCTAGCAATTCTATCAGCCTCATCATGCCATGGGTCAGAATCTCCGATCTCTCTCTCTTACCCTTGGTTACTTAATTCTTTTTCATCACCCTAACTTTTGTTGGCTTGGTATTTCTCACAGTGTCCCTTCACCTCCCATATTAATTTTCTACACTACAGCTTCTATCAAGTTCTTTTCCCTTTTTTAAGCATTTTAGTAACTGCTTTCATTTTCCTAGTTATAGAGGCTTGGTTTGCTTTTCTTAAAACTTACATTGCCTCCTTTCTCATTTTTCATTGTAGAAAAGCAGCTTTGGAAGTACGTAGTACAAAATCAAATATTACCAGCTTTATCTTATTCCTTCAACACAGAGATGAATACGAGTAAGTTGTGATCAATTATACCTATCAATTAAAAAAAATTTAGTTCCAAGATCAATTATTCTTCACCCTTAAACCCAATGAGAATGCATACCTTACTGTATGCAAAATTCCCAATATTAAAACTCCTAATACTAAAACAACAGACAATAATTCAGAAACACCACTTTTGTGTCAGCGACAGGAAATCTCCAGCGTACCTCCTCAAAATGAAATCCATCATTGTAGATTGTTCCTATGCCATTTATAGATGGTTTAAAAAGGACTCATTTTGTTCTCTGTTGCAGCAGGAAGCATGCGTCAGACAGTACTGAATAACCCATCTTGTATTTTATGGTAGAATATGAATGGATCAGCATTTACAATTGTTTGCGTTCAAGCTATAAATGACTTAGCGGCTAAGATGACTTAGAGATCTGGTGAACTCAATGACATTAACTTTATAATCATGCAAATCTTTCCACAAGGTTTCAGTAATAAGAAGCAGGTCAAACATGCACTCAAAACCAAGCAAATCCAGCTCCTACTTGTTATTATCCAAGTTCATAGCACTTTGGTACAGAGAATTATAGACTTTATATTCATTTAATCTTTTGCCTTGATAAAACTACTTCTTCTTAATACTCAGTTTTCTGCTGAGTGTAGCTTTCCTATTTTATTCTTAAATACAATCTTTCACGTTTTCAGAAGTAAGATTTTCTTTTGTGTTCTTAATGGAAAATTCTAAGGTCGGAAAATGTATAAGAAAAAGATCATTTAGATGTACACACTGCCCTAAGGCCACAAAGAAATACCTACTTCAAGTCCATTTTGGTTTAGTACAGAGGTTTAATAAAAAGAGCTTTAAAAATAAAGCTTTCTTAATAGTGAATTTAAGAGTTTTTGACACGTTATGAGGTGAAGGTCTATGAGAAGGAAATGGGATTCCACTAACATGACAGCAAAATGAAAAGACAATGGTATCATATGTAAAGGGATTTTGTTGAGTTACACCATTTTCCTTGAAGGTATTTGGTTTTATGAATTATGCTGATTTCAGAAGATGCAGTAAATGCTAGGGCATATGCTGCAAGACACTGACTTGGGATATGAACTTAAAACTCCAATCTTTATTTTGAAACAACAAAGTTTCCTTATCCAGTCGTGTCATTTGCAATTACTCAAACTACTTCAGTGAGTAAAGCTAATACACAAGGTTCCAAGTGATCAGTGAGGAGTTGAACAAGAGAGAAATGGGAAAAATATAGCCAGAAAAGCTATTACACTGTTTGTTTGTTTCCAGAAGTAATTTCATTTTAACTGAAGAATGTTGAAACTTGAGATTATTTTAGTAAAATGATTTTTAAAAGATGTGCAACTGACAATTCAAATGTTTTAAGTAACTTCTAATGCAAATTTCAGCACGTGCAAATAGTCTTCAGTAAGGCATCAGTCACAGTTACTCTAGCAACTCTATCTGCTTCTTCACAAACTTCTTAGTTACTTTGATAAAGAGTAATTCCACAGGGAGCCTCAGACAACTGAGAAGCTGGCAGAAACTGTAAGTTCACATACCATCAAAAAGAGCAAAGGACAATAGAATGAGGCTGGTTTACACTATGTATGAATCCAGTTTGTACATCCACAGGAAAGAAGCTGCATTTTGATTCAGAGCTCATTCCTCTTTCAGCTACAATCATCAAACGATTTTAATTATCTTCTCAAAAGATCCCTCATATTCCTAAAAGCACTAGAGAGGCTGCTGAAATATGTAGTACTGGCAAGCTTTGATCAAAATGAAGCACAGCAATAAATAATGACACTTGTTCCAAGCAATGCTGGACAGCACCAAAGAAACTCCAAGCACCAGGATAACGCAAGACTTTCGACACCAGATACGTATCTTAAGCCCTCAGTTCATGTTAAACTGTTTGTTTTCAAGCACAGTACACTTTTTAATGTAAAAATACAGTTTAAAAAAATTCTGAACTAATGGAACACAGATCAAACAATTACGCTAGTGCAAGGATGCGGAATGAAATTCTGGTCACTCTTTCATTCCTTATAAATCTCCTGTAAAGAGTTCTTGATGTTTCAAATTAACAGCATGATTTTGCAAACTGATAACCACCTGACTCCACCGCTGTTAAAATAAATGGAAACCGAATGGGTGCAAAGGTCAAAGAATGGACCCTAGCAAGCCAGAATTTATTATATCATGAACAAGATCTCCTTACTGAGAGCGGGAAAATGCCATCTCTTGCCATCATAAAGAAATGGATAACGATAAAATGAGTGGAGCTTCTCCAGTTCTCTACACACAGCACGTACAGAACCTTGCGCCGCACACTGTCTGAGCAGCAAACACGGAACGTTGTTTGCAGGGAGGAAGCATTCCTCCTAGCTGTTAGGACTTCACACGGGTAAATTCTGCGTGAACCCTCAAATCCAGCCAAGACTGCTGTGTAACTGAAACCACCCTCAGCAACGCAAACTGGCAACTTTCCCTTTCTTTAGTACAGGGGGAAAGGGAAAGAAAGGAATATTCTATTATCATACCAATAATGAAAGAAATGTCAGAAAGGGCTATAAGGCAATTGAAGTACCTTAAAGCTGATCTTTATTATAACTTACTTTCCTGCCTAGCAGCACTTTTGTTTCTGCTGTTTGGTTGTTGCTTTTTTTTACCAGCTGGGAATAAAAGAGGAACATTGAAAATGAGACCACACAGGGCATAAACAGTCTTGTCTCTGCAAAGCCTACTCAGCGCTGCTCACTTGTGACCATGGCACATGGTAGTCTGTGCCGCTGCTTGGCCACCCACCAGAAAAGAGAATCCCAACTGGTTGTACCTGAGAATGTTCTTCTGGAAACTGGTCTCAGACAGCCAAAGAGCACTACCTAAAGGCAAGTGGTCTGAGCTTTAAGCAGCAGAATCCTTTTAAAATGGTACACAACTTCAAGCAAATTTCAACTATTTTTTCTCAGGCATCCAAAACGCATACTTCTAACAGGAAAAAAAGCCTGTTTTATAGAAATTCTGTTTTTCAATGGCATTCTTAAAGTTCAATCAGGAATTTTAAATGGTGAGAGAACTAGTACCTATGTAGTTACAGGCAGAAAAAAAATACTGGCTAATTAAAATGCAGCACTCTGCAGTCAGGTGCAGGAACATTATGAGAAATTGAGCTTCCATGTTTCCCTGGCTTAGAATGGCAGATGCTGAGAATCTTTTATATAAGAAAATAAATCACATCTCTGTTATAGAGTGGGGAAATTTGCTTTAAACACAACTTTTAGATTAAAAAAAGTAGGATTAGGATTAGAAACACAGCTGATGGGGTTTCCAAAAAATGTCTAGTGCTGGACACTTATATATGGGAAAAATTAAGGGGTGAGAAGGGAACTCAATGTATTAACTCAAATATCACCAATAAGAATGATATGAGAATGACATCAAGCGAATTATAGTTTTGGTACAGGCATAAAGACACTGTTTTAAAAATTAGCCTTCACTGAGTCATGAATGAAGAATATTAAATGAATCCTAAAAATACGTACATATAATCATATTTAAGCTAATTAAGGTGCTTTCACAAACAAAACTCCTGTCGCTCTTCCTGAGTTTAAAAATAAAGAGTGGAAGAAATGTGCATATGATACTTGGATCTAAAATCAGAAATAAATGCTGACACAATGGCAGCATGGATATGATAAGAAACATCAACTCTTAAAATTTGACTTCTTTGCAAAAGTCGTGTTTCTTGATGGGGTTTGAAACCGTATGATGTCTCTCACTATACAAACAACTATACTGTTAATGGAAAAACACAGGTTCCATCACTATGTTTCACTGTAGTTTATTTCACTCTCTTCAGACGTGTTAACAATTAAATTATATATTAAATATATATATTTATATATATTAAATATAATTAACGATGATGGAGAAAAACACCATGTGCCTCAGTTCAGGAGGCAGGATGTGCTGTGCCTGAAATGAGAATTTTTGCAGTAAAATTCCAAGAATTACAGAGTCTCAAAATTGACATGAGCATGGCATGACCAACCTAAGCTGCCTGTGGCACTAAGCATCAGCATAGCACAGAGTTAGAGAACACAAAAGTTTAGCATTTCAGGCTCAATTTCCCAATGTCCTTCAAAGTGATTCTAGGTATTTTCAGACATACTAAAATCTCCTGACAGAGAGAACAAACAGAATGCTTTATACACATACCTATGCCGAAAGATTAATGCAAACCTGTATGTGTCACTGGACCACAGAAAAAAAGAAGGGCGATGTGCTCCTAACTCCATTTTCACTTGCAAAATGTCCCTTGTAGTTCCTTGTAGGCTATCATGAACTCAGGTTTTGCATGCAGGACTTTGCAGCTTTTAACTGCTGGTCAGAAAAGTGAATGACCATGCTCAGGAACCCATGGGATAACTATTATCTACCTCTGTCTTTCCTAACTGGGAACATGTCACACATCTGGCTTCACAGACCGAATCAAGACCAGACACACAACACGTTCCCATGTTAGCTCAATGCACTGACTTCCAACCATTTAGAAACTCAGACACAATAATTCTCCGTCCACAGGTGACAGTGAAATGCCAGTTGATAAATGCATCCAATCACAACACACTTTTTTTCCACATGGGCCATTTCCTTAAATAATTACTCACTGTTAAGCACTCCCTGTCCTCTCCTCCCCCCAGCCAGACACCATTACTCACCTCACTCAGATCCCAATGTGTCATCATTGGAAAGTACATGGCAAAGATATCAGGGGGTGTTCAGAAGGAAAGAAAACACAACTTCGTAAATATTTAAAACTTATTTCCTATGATGTCTAACTCTTCTTATCAATGAGGTTTGGTAGCTTTAACTGTGGTATGTGAAGAAATTATCACCATGCCACTTCTGTCTGCTGCTTTCCAGTGCCAGAGATGGCTTCGCATATTAACAAGACCGTTTGCCAGCTGCTTCAGCACACAGTGCAGCCCAGAGCTCAAACTGCTGAGATTTAACGGTGGCTACTGCTAAGATGTCACTGGAAGTAGAGGCTCGCAGTACAACCATTCAGGCACTTTTTCTGGCAGGGGTATAAATCTGGCAGCAGAAATGTCTCAAAATACCACAGCTGTGCTGTGTGCAGATCACAGATCCAAGTTGCCTCTCATTATTTTAACAAGAGTAAAAAACATCCATGGAAGTATATCTAACACTTGCAATAAATAACTTCTACCAGTATCATAGCTCTTTATTCTGTACTAGTCAGCCACAAAAGGTAGTTAATGCCTCATATATTCCAGCCCCAGGAATATTATCCTCTAATTGATGATTCTGATGACCCCATTTCTGCATGTCTTCCTCACCTTTGCTTGTTGCAAATTGTTCTCATATATTGACCTGCTGGCACACTTCAGCTTAAATTTATTTTCCATTCCGTAAGCTGCTTCACAAATCCATTTCTCCACAGATGATCTGTTTAACATGTCTATCTAGCAAATATTATCTTCCTAGGATACTGGTTATAGAACAGGACTTTTGAATAACAGCTTACTAACTGTGTGAGACTAACATTATCAGTTGCACTTGATGTACAGAACAATTCAGGCTGACCATTTTCAAAAGTATTTTGGCAACCCATTTTCCAGAACAAATATACAACTATTTCCATGCCAATTTTGTTCTTGCAATTGACCCAGTTCTTGAAGTCTGTAACTAAAAAGTAATAACATTACAGTAATAAAAAAATAATGTTAAAAAAATTATTACAGAATTGGAGTGATTTGTTGCACACATTTTAATCCAACACGCAGACTAAGCATTTCACCAAAATCAAGGCTTTAGCTCTGTTGTTCCCAATTACGTGCAGCAGCAGTCCAAATACAGAAAATTGTTACCACATTTTAGTCTTTTCCATGATGAAGAAAACAGTAAGCAATGCAGCTAAATGCAGAATAACTTCTCATTTCTGAATAATCAGTTACCTGACAAACTCTAACCCACTCCACTGCTGTATAAGCTACAGAGGAACATTTCTTTGCAGATTTTAATTTTTCCAATTTCTTTCACAGGCTACCAAAAATGAAATAAAATTCTGACTTGATTTTCATCTCTATTTTTTGCAAAAAAGTAACTAACTTTGGTGACATATTTATTGTCAAGACCAGACGATTATTAAGGAGAATGGATTCAATTGAAGAACTTTGGAAGTTTCACTTAAAAAGAAGTTGGCTGAAGTTTATTACTATTTCTTAAAAAGAGTTCTTAAGAAGTGCCACGTTATAGAAACTCTCTTTACATACCACTAAGTATTAACTATTCAATTACAAGGTAAAGACAAAGCTACAAGACAAGCTTTGTGTATATTTTTTTATCTTTGGCTCAAGAAGATACTGACTATAAAACAACTGAGGCGATCCAAAACTAGTGCAAACTGTGTAAGAAAAATAGATCCTAATGACTTACAGTCTATTAAATAGACTAGCATCCAAAGAAAGGGAAAATGCTTTCAGACAATGCAACAAACAGGATTTAAAGAGATATTGCTCACATTTAAAAAGGAGAGGCAGTGGTCCAATACATTAGACATAACTTTTTTTTTTTTTCCTAAAATATACCTGT